>JAFIRS010002478.1:0-211409 GCA_018342105.1 Gonioctena quinquepunctata | reverse complement strand
GACTTCGCGGATGAAGAGTTAGAACCGATATTGCATGGTAGAGATTAGGGTGGTTGGGTATCCTACTAATCAACAGCCATTCCACTATTGGGAGGGATTTCATCAATGATCTATGCAAATACAGGGCCCCAATTCAAAATGCAGTAAAAGGATAGGTATCTTGGAAGGCAATGAGCATAAAGACGGTTTCAAATGAAAAAAAAATGGCCCATATGAGCCTAAGAACAATCTGCATTATATCTTCAAAAACAGTGAAACTTCAAAAAGGATGGGTCATTATTATAACAATAAATTAAACCATACATTCAGAATCACTGATTCAGGGACTAGATATAAAACAATTAACTGTTTTCACTCTCGGCCACTAATTGTAGAGGATTTCTGAAACTGTAGAGCCAGATTGTTCCTATTTACCAAACAGACAACTTATTCTCCATTTTCAACATTTTTATTGTATCTCAAATGGTTTCCAAGATACTCATCCATATTTCCTGACATTTTAAACTGGCCTGGAAAAATATTTCACCGAATAGATAGAATGAAAACACAAATCTAAAAAAATTTCGCCACTGACAAATAGAAAATACGAATTCAGTAATGCCAATGTTGCATTTCATTACAGAGAGGTTGAAGCCACATAATTTCAAAACGACATCGGCGCGATTATCGAAATTTTTGAACGGAATATCTGGCTAAATTCAAAACATCCATAATAAATATGCATGTTCAGCCAGGGAAAACGATATCATTCCAATTATTTACCGACATCGGTGTTCCGCTTCGACATCTTACCGCAGTTAACAGCAAGGGCCCGCCTATTTACCGCTCATTCATGTTTGTGATTTATGAATTTTCAAAATACATATGTTAATTATTTTCACTCTTCTAGATTACCGATGACAATATTTATGACTTCCTCGATCTGAAGATTAAAAGTCTATGTTTATGGACTGCCACCAACAAGTGAAATGCATTTTTTTATACAGCTATGACGTTTCTATCCAAATCATGTTAAAACCAGACCCAAAACCCAAATACATTTTATAGATTGGTGATAAGAGGTAAAATTCCCTTTTTTTAACTTTTTTGTATATTTTAGAATATTCATGCATGCAAATTAATTTTTTCAATTTTCCCTTTTAAAATTAATATTCGAACACTTATATGTACCAAGTTCAGAATGTTTCGGGTCAGCAGGAAGAAGACAATAGTTTTGATGCTCTCTATGACATAGACGTTCAGAATTGACTACCTCGTTAACTATAATATCGATAAAAAACTGAATATTTTCCAAAAGTTTTTCTCCCAAGACACAAACTGAAACTTTTAACTTCCAATGAATTTCTTCCAGGATGCAAAATTTCTAGGTAGGTGTAATAGTGATGTTAAAGAAATCACTTTGTAAATACATTGAAAATGAAAAAAACTGTATACTATATATGAGAATCAAATTGATAAATACATAAATACATAAAAGATTTGATATGGCCACAACATATATGTGTAGCTCCACAATAATAGCACTTTTACCTAGTTTTCACGAATCTAATAAAGTTAAAAATAATATCAAAGTGAAGTTTGTGAAGTGCTCTGTGTAACTGTGCTTCATATAAATACAACAATTCTAGTAAATAGTAATAATAGCTCCTCTAACTTTAAAAAATAAATTCCATTTGAGTGACAATTTATAGAAGGTTAACGAAAAACATCTGTTCAACAAAAAAGGAAACGCCTTTATCTGTAAGTTATAAAAGCAATTTGTCTGGTAATCATATTTTATTTGTTGTTTTTTCCTCTGATTCTTCTGAATTTTACCATGGCAACCAGGTGTTTCAAATGCAAAGGGGAATTTGAGGAAAATGAATCATTTTTCAATGTGATGCATGTAGGACCCATTCATAGCAATTCTGCTTGTTCGGAATTATGCCTCAGTGAATTAAAATGTATGCAGTTAAAAAGGAGATCACTAAAAAGTTCCTCTGTGAAGACTGTACATCTGGCCTCCATCAAGTTCCAGCCTTTATAAAAGCAATTTCCGACCTGAGGAGGAAGTTGAAGCAATGAAAATTGCTGCTTCACCTAGGCCCCAGAGTATGCTAGAAATGGATAAAGAAGACATGATTTGTGAAAGGCTTGGAGTTTCAACCGTGCATCAAACCCTTCATCATTTTGAAATTAATGAATCTCAGTTGAACACTCAGGGGGAAAGAATTTCGGGATACCGCAGCTGTCGTAAAAGTTTCTTAAAAAATTTTAATGTAAATAAAACCAAGAAAATGTTCAGATTAGGAAAAACCCTGGGGTGAACAAACCAATCAAAGTAGTACTCCAATCATCAGATGATGCAAAATATATTCTAAAAATAAAAACTCATAACAAATTTAACTAAAAAAATATTTGGTGACCAGACTATAGCCCAGCGTGAGTACTATAAAAGGGGTTAAGGGTGAATTACAAAACTTGATCGAAAAGCGATAACTCTAAAACAATTAGATATGTAAATAAAAAAACCTAATGATTGTCACCAAAATTTCGAATAGTTCCTAAAAAAAGCGAAAATAATTTTAAATACAATTAAACACAGACATTATATACCTGAATATTAAAAACCCCCTTCTTTAAAACAAGGATCAACTACAAGAAAGTCTAGTCTGTTACAACCCTAAAATTATATTATTAAGTGAATCCAGAATAACCAATGATATTGAAGAAAGTGAATTGAAAACCCCAATTACAATATAGTTCGCCACACTAAAAAGTCCATAATAGGTGGAGTCTCAATATACTTTAAAATGACATTAAAAGTATTCTGCCTATAAATCTTATAAAACTAGAAGGAAACTACTGGTAAAATTTAAAAAATTTAAATTTTAAAACTTTATTCTAGTCGGATGCCCTTTTTCACCCCACCCGTCTGATGCCAAATTTAGATGACCTAGAAGATATTTCGGGGATAGGTTTTATTCTCAAAAACTTCAGTGTATCTTAGTAGGCGACTTCAATCTAAAAATACTTCGGGTGATAGTTTATGTTACAAAATGAAAAAAAACCCCCAGCACATATGGTATTTCAAATAATCAACAACCAACTAGAGTTACTAACCATAGTTAAACTCTTATAGATTATGTCTTAAACAAACTAATAGATGTCGGTTCTTGTGCACTATATCCAAATATAACACATTCAACAATCACTGTAAACTTCAATAACATTCATAACAAAGAAATCAAACAATAGATATAGAAATTTAGTGAAAATAATTTGACTCATAAAATCAACTTGATATCATGTGAATGGTCACTGAATTTACTGATTTGAAATTATTTTCAAGAAAAAATTGAATAATTGTAACTGCTATTGATGATATTTCCCCAATACATAATTGTAGTCATAGCAATATTTGCCATGGTTTGATAATGAAGTTTACAGCAAAATCAAACATCGTGATCGCATACAGAGCGTTTAGAAACTGTCCAAAAAGCAGATAAACAATATAACTGGGAAACATTCAAGGAATTTTTTTAAATGATGTTTTTAAGTGTTGAAAAGGAAAAAGATCAATATTATTTTTGAAAAATCGAACGACAAAAAATAACTCTAAACAAATGGAAAACTCTAAAGTTAGTTAATGGTGATGACATAGACTTTTAAAATTGGCAGTTTGAAAGCAGGAGAATCATATACTAAGAGATAAAATTTGAAATATCAGGGTAATCCTATTAGATACTTTGTAGAAAGCATAAACGAAATAGTTGAGAGTATTAACCATATGGAATCATGGCAATAAAAACTATAATATATAAAACTTTCAAAATTTAGGGTTACTTACATTAACAGACCTACGAAAATTATACTTTCTATGGGTAATAAGGTATTTATGAAATTTAAATTCCAAAATATTGAAACAAGTTTTGAGACTATCGGGGCATGTTCTATTGCATCTTATCAAATTCTTAAGCTGGTCAATACCCGGGCGAAAAGAGTACTTTTATTGTCCCGATACCTAAAATTCTCATACTATTAAAGCTTAACGATTCAGACCAATCAATACTTTACCCAAAGAAAATTGGGAAACAGCGTATATGATCAACTGATTGAAATGTTGAAAAACGATATTTTAATAAATAACCAATCGATTCCCGAGAAGGAATGTATAACCATCAGTTCAACTTTCCTAAATAAATTCAAAACCGAACTGGATAATAATAAGTTTGTGTATGTTTTCCCCTGATCTCAGAAGAGCATTTAGCCCACGATAGGCTCCAACTACTAGCCAAATTGAATAGATATAATAGAGGGGAAAGTGTACAACTGGTTATCTAATTACGACCAATAGAAAACAACGTGTTAGGAGTGAAAGATATACCCTGAAATGTAAATGATGTTGGATTTCCCCAGGTAGTGTTCTACCCTTCTTTTTACTCTTTTTTTAAATGACATGCCATTGTTTGTTGATTCCAAAATTTCTGAACTTTTTTATGGATGATACCCTATTGGATGTAGTCATGAGAATTTAGAAAATGGCAATGGGAAAGAATGAATATCACATTAGCAAGTGTCAACATATTTGAAATGAATAAACTCAAGCTGAATGTATTCAAATTATAGGTATGGATCCTTTATTTCAGCTTCAGTTGAAGTGGGTCGATTCAAGAACGAGGAAGAGTTAGAGTAAACTACAGTTACCTCGATTCGAATGGTTGATCCAGTATATGCTCATAATTTCAAGACAATTGTTCAAGAAACAAAGATTTATTAAAAATCGCGTGAGATGGGCATTAGTTTACGGGGAGAGGGACTTTAGTTCACGTGAGAGGATGTAGGTCGTGTGAGACGGGCTTAGTTCACGTGAGAGGGGATCTAGTTCACTGGGTAGACGGGTTTTAGTTTATATTTAGTTGAAAGGGTCGTATCTCAAGAACGGAAAGAGTTTAGAGTAATTTCGCGAACGCATTTGCTTCAGAACGGTTGATTCAGAATGTGCTCATAATTTCAGGACGATTCTCAGAAAAATATTTCTCGAAAAAATCGCACGTCCCATGAAATTCACCAAAAACGAAATCGTCCTATTGCCTTCAGATTAAAGAAGAATGTAGAAAACATCATGGAGATCCTGCAAAATATTTCAGTAGGTATGACCCTTCATTTCGAATTTAGATAATATATGAATTTCTCGAAAAATCGCACCTATGAAATTCACTAGAATAATCTAAATCGTCCCATTGCCTTCTAGATTAAAGCAGAATGTAGAAAACATCATGGAGATTCAAAAAAATATGTACTTTAGTAGTGTATGACCCTTCATTCGAATTTAGATAATATATGAATCTTTCATTTCAAATATAGGTAGTGTATGGATCCTTTATTTCAGTTTTAGTTGGAAGGGTCGATCTCAAGAACGAGAAGAGTAAGAGTAATTCTAAAAGCATCGATTCGAATGTTGATTCAGTATATGCTCATAATATCAAGACATTTGTCCAAGAAACAAAAGATTTATTAAAAATTGCGTGAGATGGGCTTTAGTTTACTGGGAGAGGGACTCAGTTCACGTGAGAGGATTCAGGTCGAGTGTGAAACGGCTAGTTCACGTTTGAGAGAGATTTAGTCACGCAGAAACAGCCTTCAGTTCACTTGTGAGACGGGTTTAGTTTATATTTAGTTGGAAGTGGTCAGGTCTCAAGAACAAAAGAGTAAGAGTAATTTCGAACGCATTCGATTCTATAATTTCATGAACGGCATCTGATTCAGAATGGTTGATGTAGTGCTCATAATTTCAAGACGATTCTCAGAAAAAAATAATGCGACAAGGGGGTTAACCCATGAAATTCACCAAAAACGAAATCGTCTCATTGCCTTTCAGATTAAAGCATACCGTAGAAAACATCATGGGAGATTCCAAAAAATATATACTTCAGTAGTGTATGACCCTTCATTTCGAATTTAGATAATATATGAATCTTCATTTCAAATATAGGTAGTGTACGGATCCTTTTTTCAGTTTTAGTTGGAAGTAGGTCAGATCTCAAGAACGAGAAGAGTTAGAGTAATTTCATGAATCCATATCTGATTCCAGAATGGTTGATTCAGTATGTGCTCATACTTCAAGATGATTCTCAGAAAAATATTTCTCGAAAAATCGCAATAAGGGGTTAATCTATGAAATTCACCAAAAACAAAATCGTCCTATTGCCTTCTAGATTAAAGCAGAATGTAGAAAATGGAGTTTCCAAAATATACTTTTAGTAGTGTATGACCTTCATTTGAAATTTAGATAATATATGAATCATCATTTCAAATATAGGTAGTGTATGGATCCTCTATATCAGTTTCAGTTGGAAGTGGTCGATTTCATGAACGAGAAGAGTCAGGAGTAATTCAGTAATCCATTTCGATTCACAGAATGGTTGATTTGGTATTCTTAATTTCAAGAGGATTCTCAAAAAAAATGACAAAAAACGAATTAGTTCTATTGCCTTCAAATCAGAAGCAGAATGTGTGAAAACATCATGGGGATTTTGTTACAACACTTATGACATTATTATAAAATACTTGAATAAAATTCACTACCGCCTCCAAACGGCTAGATGACATTTGAAAATAAGAGCTTATATTTTCATTATTATTAGCATGACTTTTATAGATCTCTCTACTGGTGATTCCGAATTAATACAAGTTTTGAATTTATTGCAAAGGAAACTTCATCATTCATTTCTAAGGTAGGTAATAAATGGATCTTTATTTCTATGTAGTAGTGTATGGATCCTTTATTTCAAATTAAAGTAGTGTATGGGTCCTTATTTCAAATATAAGTAGTGTATGGATCAATAAAACGTTATGGTCTGTGATATACTCAAAATCTAGACTTTTAACTATTGTGCCAGGATTGGTAAATGTATATCTATCTACTGATTTTGTTTAATGTTTATAGTTGTATGGATGTATTGGTCGAAAATCAGGTTCTTTTATTTTTCGTGGACATACTAGTCATTGGAGGTGAAACACCTGTTGAAATTACTAATTTTATATTGAAAATAAACAACTGTTTTTTTATATTAATTTGATTTATAAAACTTGCTTTGAATCGCGTTAGTACTCTTCTGAAATGAGGTTCCTATTAAGATTCATTTAGGAAATATTTTAAAAGTCTGATTTGTTTACGCCATTAATTTGAGAATATGACTTCAGCAAATTTGCCACAAACTTACATAACTACTGATCCGAATATTTTATTTTCCCGAGTATCCAAATTAATTTAATGGTATATATAACTCGACTATAATTGCATGACGAAAAAGTGACACAATCTTTCACACTGGAATTGAATTTTGTGAATTTTAGATAAACTGCTGATGGACTAAATGAATGCAATTTTTCTTACCGTCATCTTTTTATCGAGTAATCAAACTAGAAACGCAAAGTTCGAATTGGACTCAAATGAAGGCTATTCTTCTACCGCCATCTTTTATCGAGTAGTCAAAACTAAACTTAAAACGCGATGTCGATTGACTCAAAATGATGCTATTTTCACCGCTATCTTTTGTCGAATAGTCAAACTTGTCGAATGGACTCAAAATGACTCATCTCTAATGCCTAATTTTATCGAGTAGTCAAACTAAACTGATATCTCCAAAGTTGAAGTGGGGCTCAAAATATTTCAAATTCAGCTAGTGAGGTATTTGATGAAATAAAATTAAATTGATGCAGGAACTTATCGAGAATATACCTAGGATAGTTTTCAGCTCACTTGAAATGACCGAAAACAATAATAGGAAGTCAGATTTAATGTTTTTCCAGTTTTTAGGAATTTTGGGACTAGGGGGAAGTGTATCTCGAGAACAAAAGATTTAAGTCCCAGGAACGATATTCGATTCAGAATGGTTGATTTGGTATATCCCTCATAATTTCAAGACCTGAAAAAAAGATTTCTCGAACAAAATGCACAAGACCCCTAAAATTCACAAAACGAAATGTCCGATCGCCTTCAGGTAAGAAGCAGAAGTAGAAACATCTGGAAATTCCAAAAAAATGTACTTTAGTAGTGTATTACCCTTCATTTCAAATTTAGATAATATATGGATTTTTCTATTTCATGTATAGGTAGTGTATGGATCCTTTATTTCAGTTTCAGTTGAAGTGGTTCGTATCTCAAGAACGAGAAGAGTTACAGTAATTCTGCGAAAAGCATCTGATTCGGGAAAGGTTGATTTAGTATCTGCTCATAATTTCAAGACAATTGTCCAAGAAACAAAAATTTATTAAAAAAACGCGTGAGATGGGCTTTAGTTTACGTGGGGAGGGACTTAGTTCACGGGGAGAGGTTTTAGGTCGCTGTGAGACGGGCTGTAGTTCACGTGTGAGAGGATTGAGTTCACGTGGAAACAGCCTTCAGTTACGTGTAGACGGGCTTTAGTTTATATTTAGTTAAGCGGTCGTATCTCAAGAACGAAAAGAGTTAGAGTAATTTCGCGAACGGCATACGATTCGAATGGTTGATTGAGCGTATGTGCTCTTAATTTCAAGACGATTCTCAGAAAAACATATTTCTCGGAAAAATCGCACAAGGGTGTTAGCCCATGAAATTCACTCAAAAAACGAAATTGTCCTATTGCCTTCAGATTAAAGCAGAATGTAGAAAACATCATGGAGATTCCAAAAATATGTACTTCAGTAGTGTATGACCCTTCATTTCGTATTTAGATAATATATGAATCTTTCATTTCAAATATAGGTAGTGTATGGATCCTTTATTTCAGTTTCAGTTGGAAGTGGGTCGTATCTAAGAACGAGAAGAGTTAGAGTAATTTGAGAAAAAGTATTCGATTTTGAATGATTGATTTAGTATATGCTCGTAATTTCAAGACAATTGTCCAAGAAACAAAGATTTATTAAAATCACGTGAGATGGGCTTTAGTTTACGTGGGAGAGGGACTTTAGTTCACGGGGAGAGGCTTCAGGTCGCGTGTGAGAGGATTTAGTTCACGTGTGAAAACAGCCTTTAATTCACGTGTGAGACGGCTTAGTTTATATTTAGTTGGAAGTGGTCGTATCTCAAGAACGAAAGAGTTTGAGTAATTTCGCGAACGGCATCTCGATTCAGAATGGTTGTTTCAGTATGTGCTCATAATTTCAAGGGATTCTCAGAAAAACAATATTTCGAAAAATCGCACAAGGTTAACCTATGGAATCACCAAAAAAAATTCCCTCCCATTGCCTTCAGATTAAAGCAGAATGTAGAAAAACATCGTGGAGATTCCAAAAATATGTACTTTAGTAGTGTATGACCCTTCATTTCGAATTTAGATAATATATGAAAACTTTCATTTAGATAGTAGTGTATGGATCCTTTATTTCCAGTTTTATGGAAGGGTCGTATCTCAAGAACGAGAAGAGTTAGAGAATTCTGCGAATAGCATTCGATTGAATGGTTGATTTAGTATATGCTCATAATATCAAGACTTTGTCCAAGAACAAAGATTTATAAAAATCGCGTGTGAGATGGGCTTTTTTTTACGTGGAGAGGGACTTTAGCTCACGGGGAGAGGATCTAGGTTGGTGTGAGACGGGCTTTAGTTCACGTGTGAGAGGATTTAGTTCACGTGGAAACAGCCTTTAGTTCACGTGTGAGCAGGCTTAGTTTATATTAGTTGGAAGGGGGCGTATCTCAAGGACGAAAAGAGTTAGAGTAATTTCGCGAACGGCATTTGATTCAGAATGGTTGATTCAGTAGTTCATAATTTCAAGACGATTCTCAGAAAAAATATTTCTCGAAAAATCGCACAACAATTCAAACAAAAACGAAATCGTCCCATTGCCTTCAGATTAAAGCAGAATGAAAACATCATGGAGATTCCAAAAATATGTACTTTCAGTAGTGAAACCCTTCATTTCGAATTTAGATAATATATTAATGTTTCATTTCACATAGGTAGTGTATGGATCCTCTATTTTAGTTTCAGTTGGAAGTGGGTCGTATTTCAAGAACGAGAAGAGTCAGAGTAATTCTATGAACGGCATTCGATCCAGAATGGTTGATTTGGTATATTCTTATAATTTCAAGAGGATTCTAAAAAAAAATATTGACAAAAAAATCGAATTAGTTCTATTGCCTCAAATCAGAAGCAGAATGTAGAAAACATCAGGGGATTTTGTTACAACACTTATGACATTATTAAAAAAAAATACCGGAATAAAATTTACTCCGCGTCTCCAAACGGCTAGATGATTTGGAATAAGAGCTTACATTTTCATATTATTAGCATGACCTTTATAGATCTCTCACGGCTGATTCCGAATCAATACATGTTTTGGAATTTATTGCAAAGGAAACTTCATCATTCATTTCTAAGGTAGGTAATAAATGGATCTTTTATTTCTATGTAGGTAGTGTATGGATCCTTTATTTCAAATTAAGGTAGTGTAGGGATCATAGAACGCACTAAATATTCTTGAAAAATATGGTTGGAAATATAACAGTTATTCAATGTTAATGTTACAAATATTTATATTGAGTTAAATAATCTGTTATATTTCGAATCATATGTTTTCAAGACTTATTTTAGTGCATACATTTCAATATTGTGTTAAGTTAAATATGTCTCAAACTCCATATTTTTAATTTTAGTGTTTTAACCTGATGATGACAAATACCAGGTCGAAACGGCATTCGATTATATGAATTGACTGAATCAGACCTTTATTCCGAGAATTTGAAGAAAATATACATGTTCAAGAAACTAAAGAAAAATATATATATATATATATATATATATATATATATATATATATGAATATTTATTTCCAAAGGTATTGAAAATGGTCAAACAGAGAACTGTCGATAGACAGGCTCTCCGTTATAAAATGGTGACATCAGTGGACATTTTTTATGAAGATCTTACTGAAAAATAGAAATACGGTCAAAGTGGATAGTATTACAGGGGTGACAGCGTCGAGAAAGTTATGAAAAGATAAATTTCCTTTGTCAGGTAAGTTTAGTATTATCATTGTATATGGGTTAGTCTATATACAATGATATTATTATTTTTTTCTATATAAAACGGAAATGGGTCCAATGCTAATTTATCCCTGTTACATTATCTTATTCATAATGAAATGTTAGGTATATCTTTGCTTGAATGATCACACTCGTAATTACATTCCTTTGAAAAATCGAATTACGATGTTCGAAAAATGGTGGTTCAACATTGATTGCCAAGTTCACATCTAATTTCATTCAAACCTTTTCCCCAAAGTGCATAGTGTGTCTTGCCATCTATTATGGAGTAGCAAAAGCCGGTTGGTGAATAAAAGTAGAAGTCTTGCAATATTTCCACCGTACTTTATACTAGTTCAACTAATGGAAGAGAGTTGGCCGTTTTTTTTTCCTCAAAATTCCAGTAACATTGTCTTTAGGCAATGCTGGAATCAAAAGCGAATGACTGAAAAGAAATACACCACGAAGACAATAACGGACATCGAAGGTGAAACAAACAATTGCTAAAAAAATATGGAGGTCGCCAAGGATCGAACCATCAAGGAAAATAAACTGTGGAATGGCAAGCTCTGATCTCTCTCAGGACGTCGAAGCAAATATAAAAGATCTGCGAACCAAGTCAGCCATAGAGAGAGGTCCGCGAAAAGGTGAGTTGTTTGGAACTTCTCAGATGTGTACAAAAACAGACCCTAATGTGCAGTGCTGCCAATGGAAACTGCATGATCAATGGACCATATGAAAATCCATTCATTTTACCCCAAAGCAATGATAATCCTCAAAAGTCCACGTAAGATTTAAAAAAAACGGATGATTAGGCCTGTTGTACTGGACGTAAGTCTAAAAAATTAGAGAAAATGACATTCAAAAAAACGACTTAGCGCCCCTGATGGACGTATGCGTCATTACTTCACACAGTTCAAACTTCTACCGCTAGGTGTTTGAATTGTCAACTATAATTTCATCTGTTTTCGTTTATATCATATATTTGTTAACTACGAATATTGATAACTGGTCATAAGAGCAATGCAAATGAAAGTGAAGTTTATATATGTCTTTTTTGTCATTTTGGCAGCGGAATATGGCAACCGAACATCAACCAATACATGTCACGACTCCATTTTCGAGCATCAATTCAACGCTGGGTTAGAAAGAGTCCGATCGATGGTCAGGTTTCAGGTTTTTTTTACATTTGTTGTCTTTTTATCAATTATTTCTTGAGCAACTTATCAAAGAGCTTTGAGCATGCGTTTTTGTGTCTGTAGACAAAAAACACATAATGGCTCGTTAGAGTCAATGTCTGAAATGACATTATTTGTGCTTTCTGGCTTTGTGCAGACACGTTCACGTAAATTTATTTGAATGAATTTTCGAGGGGGATAGACACAAAACCCATGTTATAGATAGTTCGGATTGACCCCCAGCAGTCTAGATTAAATTTGTCGGTGGGTTCCTCCCAAAGAGAGTAAACGTTATCTGAGTGGGGAGAGTCTATTCCCCATAAGACAATGGGAACAATAGAAAGTATGAAAGATCTTTGTGGTTAGTGACGTATATGGACATGTCATGGCACCATTCTCTTGGAATGGCGGACAAAGGCACACTGCACCTGGTCACTGCACCTGAGTGTTACGGGCCCTTTTTGAATGTATTTTGGGACCACTCTGTATGTTACGTGGGCCACCTGTACCATGTCCACATACGTCACTAAGGAGGGGGTTGATGCTACAAGATTGTAATTTAGAGCTTTAGTACCTCCATTCAGATAACGTTTACTCTTTTGGGTTCCCTCCTACTTTTCAGAAACACATTTTTGTGACTTTGAATATATTGTCCAATTTAAACATAATTTTTGGTATTGTTTCCGCATATTCCCCGGGTGTCAAAAAATCACTTAAATCTCCTTTTTAAACGTAACGTAGATTCGTAATCCTTAATAAATTTCCCGAAATGAATGCACCAATATATACTATCAACATCAACTCAACAATCCAACGAACAACGAACGAACCTATTTTTAACCAATTTTAGGGGGGCCAGATGTCTATGGGGATGGGCCAGAGGTAAGACATTTTTGGCGAAACAATAATTTTTTTCTATTAGGAATTATTAATTGTTCCGGTGAATAGTTCCCAAAATGACAGAAGAATTTTGTCTCAAAGAAAAATGTGAGAAATGTATCTTGTGATGATGACGACTCATTTGGTGATCCAGGATTTCAAATGCAAGACAAGTATTGACTCTAATTAAAGAACAATTAAGAGATATACCCGGTGCTTTAGAACACATACAAAAACTAGAAAGATTGATTGGAAAAGTATCTGAAAAGATCATTAAACTGAAAACAAAAAAAAAAAGTAGGTTGTAGAAATGTTTGTACTTTGTAGGTTTGGGAAAAAACCTTTTGTTTTAGAAGGGTGGAATATTGAAAAAGGGCTTCAACCAAAAACTGATTTTGATGCAGATGAAAAGTCAGCTTCAGAACATTTATGTTTTGGGCTAGCCAGTTACTTCTCAATGAGCAGATAAGTTTTCCGAGGATATCAAGGATGAAAGAAAGGAAAAATAAAAAAAATACGGGGTTTTTTCAAAATTTGGGAAAAGAAGATTATAAAATCGGATATTATTTACAATGGGGGAGTAAAGTCCGGGATCATACAGAGTTAAGGAAGCCTAACCCAGATAACACATGGACACCCCATGGATATCCATTGGACATCCTTCATGAATTTTATGGATATACTATGGACATCCAATTATATCCAAAGAAATCTTATGGATGTCCAAAGTGGAACAACCTTACATCCATAGAATACCCCTTCAAGGATATCCATAAGAAAATCCTCCAGAGATGTCCATAAGATATCTTTAAAGATATCCATAAGATATAATTTCATCCTTCAGGGATATTCAAAAGCTATCTGAAAGATTCCTTTGAGAGATATTCTAAAAATATCCTTCGGGATATCCATCAAGAAAAAATATAGTAATAGGATCTGAGGGAAATAAAATAATGGTATTGAACAAAAAAAAAAATGTATTAATAAACTCTTGGTATCAAAAAAAAAATCTCATAAACTTTGGGGTAATCAACAAATAAAATGTATATGTAAACTCTAAAATAAAAAAGAATATTAAAGCAGAATAATCATAAAATAAAGTTACAGAAAAAAAATAGAATGCTTTTTCTTCATTCATCAGGTGTTTCCTTTTATTCTAGAAGATAGAATGCCTTTTTGGCCCTTCTCAGCCAAGCTTAGATGGTTTCCCCTTTAGTAGCTTTTTATTTTCCCTTTAATCATTTTGGTCAGCTGCTTTGAAATGATATGTATATATTCAGGGATAATTGATGTTTAAAACTACAAAAAAATACTGGGGAAATATTATGCTTTTTGAATTCGAATATTTATGTTGATAATATATATATATATATATATATATATATATATATATATATACATATATATATATATACGCTTTATTGAATAAACTTTTCTTGGAAATTTTGAAATTTTACCGAACAAGAGTCTTTTTTTGAGGCAATATTAAATTATTATCAATAAACAGAAAAACTGAATGGGCTTTTCACCAGTGATAATTCAGCCGCCCCAGTTGTCCATTTATTTTTTTTTGTTCCATACCAGCAATATTTGGAGGCAAACATATTAGTGAGCATGGAAGAAAGGACGCTCAACAAAGTCATATTTTTTGAGATTTCATTTAGGTACCCAAAAAAGAGTTCTAGAAAAAACATACAATTACCTACAGCAGCTTTGAATTTCGATCCATTCCCAAATATTCTTCCAAAGATTATTTTTTCAGTCGTAAATCATTTTAAAAAAAGTTCAATCTACTGATGAATCATCTTCATCACATGCCACTTTGGTAGGATTCACACCATTTTTAATCTGGGCACTGTGACATTTGAAAAACCGTGTTTTATAAAAAGTAATGACGGGTTTTTAGATTTTGAAAAAAATTGAAAAATCAAAAAAGCAAACACATAAATGCATTTAAGGATTTTTTTAGGTTATGTCCTTTCTAAAATTCATATATTTACCTGTATTCCCAATATATAATCCCTTTGGAAACAATCAATTGCTATAGATGAAAATCATTAGGTCCAGACCAACAGGGTATCAAAAACTAAGGAAAATAGATAAAAAACACGACTTTTGTTTGATTATTGGTATGACATGACTAATATGACCTTCCCAACAAAATAAAATGACAGACGCCGTAGTAATTAATCTCAGAGTAATAATAAATATTTAAATATTTTATTATTACTCTGAGGTAATAATGCTATGCGATAGTATGGCCAGTCGCAGACACATGTATATTCGAATTTGTGGTCGCAGAGGGTCCCCCGACAAAGGTACAATTTGTGTATCTACAGAATGTTCAAATTCATTTATGATTGCTTTGGATATCTCATGGCCATCCCTAGGATATCTTCTGAAGGATATCTATTTCAAATCCGTCGATGGATATCCATTTCAAATCAAGTAGAAAAACAAAACATGAGATTTTTCCAAAAAAATTAATCCATATGTAAGAGCATGAAAGAAACTCAGAAATTGACACAATAAAATCAATCTTGCAATTTAAACTTATCCATATTTGTTCCGGATATCTTATGGCCATCCATATGATATCTTCTAAGGATATCCATTTCAAATCCGCGACGGATATTTATGGATGTCCATTTCAAATCCAGGGATATCCCAACAGAATTGGATGAAAATGGATATCCATAGGATATCCTGTGTTATCTGGGAACATGGTAGTGCCAAAAACTAGAGATTTTAGAACCCTTTTTTTATTTATTCAATAGTTAAATTCTACCACTCTGAAATGATTTTTTAAAAGCTTTTATTTTCACTTTGACCCACTTCTAGTTGTCAGATTAACTTGAAATTTGGCAAGTGTTCATAGTTCCCACGGAAAACCTCAAAATGGCGGCTCCAAAATTGCGGACGAGACTTGTGTTTATGGTCCTATTCTATTCAAAATTGGTATGTGGGGGTTTTTGGGGTCGGAGATTATGAATTGATTTTTTTGTCAAAATTCATAAATTGAAGATGGCAGTTCCAGGTTGGTGTAATGAAGTAAATCTTTACGGGAAAAAATGATGCTTTAAAAAAAATGCATAGATTGAGGCTGCACTCTACTAAAAGCACAAAATATTTTATTCAAATCCCTTAAAAAAATATAAAATAATTTATTTGGATGTGTGACGTAGGTTATAGATTAAAAAGTTTTTGCTTTTGTATTCGAACTGAAAACTTTGAGCAACAAGCTCTTGAATCTATAACTCTCAGAATAACCTACTTCACACATCCAAAGCAATTATTTTTTACTTTTTAGCACATTTGAATAAAAGCTTGTCTTTAAAAAGTTCTTTTATTGAAATGAAAAGTTCTAAAGCCATGTATCTTTTAGCTCTAGGTTTTCAATTTATATGTTAGGTATCTAGTTGGTGTTAAATGTGATATACATGTTATTATTGTTTTGTGGCATACTGCTACTTTTATTTTGTATTTGTTTTTATATTCTTGTAAGTGTATTCTTATTATCTTTTTATATTTTATATTTTTACTTTACACTTTTGAATTTAGATTTTTACTCTTGTCTTTATTCACAATATGGCGTCTGCTTGATGCCATATTGAATTTTGATTGCTGTCATATCTTTAGTCACACTCGCAATATTAAGACAATTCCTTTGATGTAAGAATCATCAAAATCGGCCGACGTGTTTGGTCTCTAGAGCGCCACAAAGGAACAAACATACATACATGATAAACACATTACCCTCCTTTGCGTCGCGCAGTCGGAAAAAATAACAGTTACACTCCTTCAGAAAGAAATTTTTTATCGACACATAATTTACACATTTATTTACCCATTTCAACAGTTTAGGATACAAATAGTATATAAATTTAGTTCTTTTAGTAAAATATAAAAAATATTGGTCCCTATTATTTCTTCCACATTTCTGTTTTACAGCGTTAAAATGTAGATTTCATGGATCTGTTGAAGAATTGTGAATTTTCGCACAAAAACTATTGCTTTTGTGTCTGAAAGTATTGAAAATGGATGAAAAAGTGTGTAGATTGTGCTTTGTTCTGATGAAAAAAAGGGAGACATTAGGAGTTTTTTGCAGAATAAATTGTGCTTGAAAATGACCCCCTATCAATATTTATAGGACTGTAACTGCAAAATATTTGAAAGTACGGACAACTTTTTAGGTAGTGGTGTTGTTGGATGTTTCATGCTCCTACCAATGGAAATTGAAATATTGTATCCACCATATATATGGGAAGAGGCAAGGAAAAAAAAAGAAATAACAAGTCGGAATATTGTTACACTTTGATTTAAATATATTTGTGTTATATTATTTAATTTCTGTTGACATATTGAACGCCAAGAGATAAAAGT
Source organism: Gonioctena quinquepunctata (assembly GCA_018342105.1). NCBI lineage: Eukaryota > Metazoa > Arthropoda > Insecta > Coleoptera > Chrysomelidae > Gonioctena > Gonioctena quinquepunctata. Next base: position 193,979 of record JAFIRS010002478.1, on the reverse strand, counting down.
GTGAATTTAAAGTAGCAAGTAGCACCTTTGCATCTAATATATTCATTGTATTTTGAGCCGTGTAATGCAGATAATATATAATATAGAAGTCAATATATTTTAGGGGATTGAAATTTGTTTCATAACTGCACTATATCAAAAACAAATATTATTTTTTAAATAAAAAATTAACTAAAAAAATTTGTTTCAAATGCACAAATATGATATTTATTATTCAAACCATTTCAGTATCAACTTTTTAAGTATTTTATTTAATGTTTGTTACATATTTTATTGTATATTTTATCAGTATGTGCCACATACCTCTTACTTTATACTTTTTATCTGATTTGTATATTAGGATATCCTATTTAAATAAAAATCTATCTATCTAATAAATATAACTCTCGAAAAAGGACAAAAAAAAGAAGAAACTAATAAATAATGTTACGTCTATAAACATGACTACAGATTCAATTAGAAAAATCTATATTAAATGGAGGTTTCCCTTTTCAACTATCATTACTATTTTCATTTGACAAAAATTCTATAAGCTTCTGCAACTGCCTCTGATCTTTCTCACAAGACACGCTGATACCCAGAAAAAGTACTAACACCCACGCTGTCCAATAATTTACTAATGCTTACTGCAACTGTCTAGCTTATATATCAAATAGAATATATAAGTTATGACTGGAATATTCACCTCTTATGAAAAGCAAGTATGCATAACATGGCCGCTGGAATGGAATATATACACGGAACCATGAGATGCATGTGTGTTGTTTATTTAAAATGAAAAATACCGTAGCCCACAAAATACATTTTTTACTCTGCATTGTGGCATTTAACGTGTTAAAGAAAAAAGTGTGAGTTTGTGTGTCTGCTCTTTGTGGATCTTCGGTACTTATACAACTACACCACTTCCTCTGAGTTGAGATTCATGTGTTTGCAGCTGTTCAGTTTCTCTCCCCGAATTTGGGTTAATTTTCGAGGTTCAAAGCTGAATTAAAAGCAAAAGTTTCATATCAGTGGAAGCAGATTCCAATACCCTACACAGGTACATAATCAGTTGCTTAGTCATCTAGCTCTAAAAAGTACAATCATCGCATTTATTAGCTGCCTTAACCATAAAGAGGAGCATTTCCACAACCCAAGAGAGCAGGTGTTCAACAACAAAAAACAGATAAAATAAATAAACAGCCACCTGTTCTCAGTAAGATAACTAAAAACCACAAGTGTTCACGAGATATAAAAAGTGATACAAGAGCAGGTGTTCAACAACAAAAAACAGATAAAATGGTAAACTTGAATGCCAAACAAAACCCTTCCCCAACAGTTATTATATTTGCATTCATTGTTTCAAAATTTTTTCACAAAAGTTGTGTTATGACAAACAAGCATAAATTTATATTTATGGAGACTTCAAACTCACCTGCTGTGAAACGACTGGCGATATGGACGCAAATAAGAGCACTGAAATAAGTATATTGGAACAAACAATCTCTGAAATTTCGGAAGAGAGCAACATAAGAGGAAAACACATAGACAAACTACGGAAAGAGAAGGAAACATTCAATGAAGAGGCAGTATAAGAGAGGATGAACTAGTGCAAATAATCAAGCAACAAGATGGTACTATTCACCAGCTGAAAGGAAAATAGGAGAATTGAGAAAATAATTGAATCACTAATGGATACAAAATAACAAAACAACTAGTACCCAATCTGAAATAAAAACAGGGAGCAAGAAATACAAACTATCCCAAATACTACTGATTTTACTATGCAAACATCTTCTCCAATGATGAAAGACTAATCGACAACCACATCAACATCACAACAACCTGATACGGTAGATGGAAGTAATCAACCCAACAAACATCTACAAAATAGTATTAAAATATTATAAGAGAAGAACTAAAACTATCTGTTGGCTACATAGTGGAACAAATATCACAAACTGCTACCAAAGTAGATGTACTGAAAGACTCAAATATCGATCTGCAGGTCCCTTTTGACAAACAAGCAATCTTGTAATCAAAACTTGTTCAGAAATATTCCACATTCCTATCCTATTCAACCCTAATATACCATCGCCAAATCAGCAACCCATTAGTGACACAGACCGTATGCTGACCAATGAAAAAAACATAGCGGCTGAAATAGCTGAAATGGAGATCAGACCAACCCAGTTTTTTCGGAACAACATACAACCCCAAAATACTTTCACTGAGCAACCACGAGGACAATTCGTAGACCTCAGCACTATCGTGCAAGCATGCGACCTCAGAAAACGTGCAAATACCAAGCAAGAAGACAACCAGAAGAGCACAACTTTCATCCTAGACAGAACAAAAAATTCTATGATAACAAGTCAAGACAATACTACCTACCACAACTATACAGGAAAGAACAGCCAAGTTCCTCATATAACGACATATACAATAGTGGACACCATAGAACCTACAACAGAGCTCCCACAAGAACATATCGGCAACCTGACCACATTATGCAACCAGAATCTTCCAGAACAGCAAGTACAATTACAATGTCCCCGCAACTACAACCCCACACATCAGAACCCTACTTTGAGAGTTAAAACAACGAAAGTTCGGTATCTATTCTACTTGCTAATGTTCAGTCACCAGAAACAAAAACTACTTTAGAATCAATATTATTAGAAGACTCTGAATACGACATAGTTTGTTTAGACAACATCACCTAACAAGACAAGAGGCTGAAAGTTTTGCAATTAAAAATTATGACGCTTTGTTCGCTTTATGCTAGATGTAACTTCGAAAGAGGTGGGGTAATGATTCTCTGTAAAGAAGGACTGAAGTACAAAACAGAACTGACCTACAAAATCTATCGGTGGAAATACATTGTGAGATAACGGCTATTCAGCTGGTTGATTTTCAGCTCTTAGTAATCACAATTTATCAGAAGCTCCAAACGGAGATTTTGAAATCTTCCTAAAACCTTCAATTTATTATTGAAAAAATTTTAACTTCAAAAAGTTATCATAAACGGAGACTTTAATATACACTTTAATAATAAAAAAAACCCTAAGACTAAAAAATTTACATCATTGATAAATTCTTTTAACTTTCAAGAAAAAATCCACCAAAAAACGAGAAATGAAAATACCCTTGATAATTTTCTCTTGAATTTTGAGACTGATGCACTACCGAGTGTGGGATCCGGGCCTATCCGACCATAACATTGTTAATATGAAATTAATGCTAAGCAGTGAAAATGGATGTAATAACAACAAAAGATATTACAGATCCTACAAAAATGAAAAAAATAAATTTTATTTTTTCCAAAAATTAGAGATGCAAAATTGGGATTTTGTTGATTGTAAGGAATTGAGCATAAACGAAAAATTTTTAAAATTTATTGACATACTCAAGTCATGCATGGAAAACTGTTTTCCTCTACAAACAAAAATACAAATAACAAACAAAGCAGTAACAAATCCTGGTATACAAATGAGCTCCGAATCATGAAAAATCAATTACAGCTCATATCAGAATTATGCCAAATTTCTAATGATATGCATATAAAAAATTTAAAAAAAGAATATCAAAAACTATATAAACAAAAACTGAAAATTACAAAAAGAGAGTTTAATAATAGGAAAATAAGGAATTCAAATGATATTAACAAAACATGCTGGGAAATAATAAATGAAGAGAGGGGTAAAACAAAAAATACCCAGAAATTAAACTAAACTAAAACGACATAAATGACTTCTTTATTAACAAAGCAGATGATATTTATCACAATATAGTACAAACCCCATCACCGTAACTTCTCCATTACCAGGAAATTTTAATTGCTTCCCAAGCTTTAAATTTAGGGAAATAACCTTTAACAAACTAGGAATATAATAAATAAAATGAAAATAAAACCAGTGCTGACTATTATGAGCTAAATATCTTTTTAATAAAAATAACCAAAAATATCATAATCTATCCTTAACAAAGCTGATAAACGAAGCCATAAAATGCGGAACTTTTCCTGATTGCCTTAAAATTACAAAAGTGATCCCAATACCAAAAAAAAAAAATGCAGAAGAATTGTGTAAACTAAGACCCATCTCAATACTTCCCGAGTCGGTAAAATATTTGAAGCTGCTCTGAAATCGCAGTTAGTAGAACACTTTGAGGTACATAACATCATTCCAGATTACCAATATGGTTTCCGAACGGAAAATCAACCACAGCGCTGTAATGCAGCTGGTAGATAAGATCGCATAGGATTTCAGAAACGGTCCACACAGGAACAGTGTTCTCTGCATCTTCAGGCTGCATTTGATTGCGTGTCACATGAAATCCTGCTTAAAAAATTGGAGTGGTTTAAATTTGAGGAAAACTCAATTAACCTAGTTAGATCATATCTATCGAACACAGACAGTACGTTTTTTTGAATAATAAGGCATCTGATACCAAAGAAATAAAAAACGGAGTTTACCAAGGTTCGGTTTTGGGACCAATTCTATACTTAATTTATGTGATTGATTTCAAAACTGATGATGACTCTGAGATTACGAATTTGCTGATCGACACATCCTTAACGCTCCAAAATACAAACTACTAGGCTATAGTTAATGAAATGAAAGTAGCAGAATCGAATGCTGATAAATGGTTGACAAATAATAAATTAAAACTGAATACAAATAAACGCAACATTACTTGTTTACACACAAACAACTGCCTGTAGATCAAAATGAATCGATCAAATTTCTTGGATTCCAAATGGATCCAAAGCCTCTTGGGAAAAACATGAGATTTTATTTGCAAAAAATTGGCAAAGAGCATTTATGTTATAAGAGTTTAATGGACATTTCATCTATTGAAACCATTATCACTGCTTATCATTCACTTTTTATGTCCCATATCTCTTATGGTCTAGTACTTTGGGGCACTCACCTCATGCAAAAAGAGTGTTTGACTGCAAAGAAAAGTTTTAGAAGTTATCTTCAAACTGCTATCAAGAAGCGCTTAAAACAACATTTATTAATAATAAAATGTTTACACTACCTCTCTTTACGCCTATTCAGTGCATAAATTATGTAAAAAAAAATCCTCACTTATATCTAAATCAAAACGATTTTCATTCACATAACACCAGACAATCACAACAAATTAAAATTGAATTTACAAGACTAAATCACTGCCGTTTTTTTCGAAAAATTATTATGGTCCTATTTTATTTAATAAACTACCAGAAGATATAAAAACTTAAATACAGCTTCGTTTCAAATTACATGAGGAATATCTGCTTGGAAAACGCTTTTATAGTATCGACGAATTCTTATCATTTGACTTCAACACCAACTAATATATTTCGAAGTTACAATCTACGTAGACACAAAAAAATAAATTATAGTTATGTATATTCTAGTGAAACAGTGATATTTATATTGTAATTGTTCACCTCTCATTTGTTTATTTAGTTATTTATTTAGTGTTTTTATTTATATACTCTTGACAAAACCTTATAATACTATTGTATTTCTTATGGTGAATAAAGGATATTCTATTCAATGGTGCTGATTTTTCCTTAGGTGGTGGCTTATTTATTTTGTAGAGCAACATGTTTCATGAAACCTTAGAATATATTTCTTTTTCAATTCAAATGTATTACCAAGCATCACAGAAGGTTTATTAGAAACAAAAAAAGAGAATCCTCAACACCATTCAAATAATGTCTTTTAAAAACATGTGATAAACAATTTTCTCCAGCTGTTTAAAAATAATCAGCTGAATATTCATGTGGCAGGAATATGGACTATATTATGATGGATCAACAGGAACCTATTTGAAATATAATCAGGATAGCCAGTCTTATGAATTCCACTCTCAAGTGAGTACCCAAGAGGCACAACCTGTGGAGCAGAAATCAAAAATAAGGAAAAAACGAAAAAACAAATGCGGCAGCAGAAATAAAGTAAGATACCAAAATTAATAGTGAGATTGGTGGTGGAGACTACCCTGATATACATACTGGGAGATCCATATAAAACTCTAAATAAAAATAAGTATTGTTACGAATCTGGGCTTGGTGGCTTATTAAAATACCAAACTGATTATTGTCCGTTTATTTCCTCTTCACAATTATGATACAATAATTCACAACGACAATCACAATTCACTGTCAAAGATACCGCGCGCGATACTGCAACTGCCCGACCTTTCTCCTGAATGGCAACTCACTAACTATCCTCCTGCGATACGCTCGACCTTTTATATAAACGTCCTTAGTGTCTAGATGATTTATGTTTGTTTTGGAAATAATAATATAATAATATTAATTTCGAAAATCACATATATATATATATATATATATATATATATATAAAGGATTACATACACATTCAGGACGAAATATTCGCCATAAAAAAATAAAAATTATATTATGTTTTACAAAGAGGCATTTAAGTAAACTTGTACTGTATAAGGTTCAGTATCTACTAGAATTTTGTGTATTGCATTTTTGAAATGGTTTCGACTTTCTATCAGTCTAATATTCCGAGCTAATTTATTAAACAATTTCATACAAGAATATTTAGCAGCGCTTCTGTAACAGTCAGTCTGTGAATTGGATATATATAATGCTTGTCTCTATTATCGTATGAATGTGTTGGTAAATTTGAGTTGAAATTATCCTTATTATTAAATAGAAACATTGGACATTGAATATTGCTGCCACAGTTAGAATTTCATTAATTTTGAAAATATTTCTACAAGAAGCTCTGAAACTAAGTTTTTCAATGGTTTTTAGTGCTCTTTTCTGGCATATGAATATTTTTTCTGTTGAATTGCTACTGCCATAGAAAATTGAACCGTATCTAACAAGAGATTACAAATTTGAGAATCTTTACTCAAGTACTGTGACATTACTCTCAAAGTTTAGCAGACCTAATTTAATCTTTTTACGAGTGCTCCCATGACAGAGTTCCATCTATTATTACTCCTAAAAGCTTTGTTTCGGCACCAATATTGATTTCGGTTTCATTTAACTGGAAGCTTTTTGGATATTCTAACTTTGACCTATTTGTTTTGAACATTTGACAATTTGTCTTATTTGCATTTAGAGTAGCTTTTCGTTCGAGATCCACTCTACTACTGTTGTATATATATATATATATATATATTTTCTGCGTTATCAAGTACAGTTCCAAAGTCCTGTGCTGTTATTAAAATGTTGGTATCATCGGCATAATTAGTCAAAGAACAATTTGTATTTATTATACAGTTTGGCATATCGTTTATATACAGGATGAATATTACTGGACCAATTATACTACCCTGTGGAATTCCCATCTTAATAAGTTCGGTTTTTGACTTTACATTCTCACCCTGTTTGGTAATCATTACTTGCTGAACTCTTCCTGATAAATAGGAGTTTAGCCAAGTGTAGACCAAACCCTTTATTCCATATAGCTTTAATTTTTTCAGTAGAAGTTTATGATCTATACAGTCGTAAGTCCAAAAATAAACCCATTGTATCCTCATTTCTCTCAAGTGCCTGCAATATGTATTCAATGAATTGATAAACTGCTGTGTGAGTTCCCTTCCTTTTTAAGTATGCATGTTGACCTGTATTGAATATATCATTTAGTAGTAGGTACTCCATTAATCTGTTGCTCATACATTTTTCAAAAACTTTCAATCCCTGCCATTACCCCATCGGGTCGGTGGGCGTACGATAATCACGCAGGGACGTAGTGTATTTATTTTCGTAACAATATTATGTGTAGCACTTCGACACTGACGCCATTTTTTTTAATGGCACCTTATATTTTTCATTGTTTTTCTCCATTAGATCTCAATTTTCAGGATGTAGCAATTTCATTAATGCCCTTACATACTACCGATGTAAAATGCATTTTCAACGACAAAATATAAATTCAGTTCATTTTATATGTATGGCTAGGACCAATATTTTAGATAATATATGTAAATGACTTCCAAAGTGGTAATTACGTAATGTATGCAGATACACTTCTTATAAATAGCCACAATATTGAAAACCTCACAAAGGAAACGACTACAACCATTGATGAATTATGAAAAAAAATAACATCCGCTGTTTTCTGTACTTACCAATTACGCAATATTGTTGATAAAAATGCGGCGCTGGTATATTACCACTTTTACTCATTAATCTCATACGGTATTTCCTCTTGGAGTGCATCTCCAAACACCACAAGAGTTTCCGTGATTCAAAAAAGAATTGTCAGAATAATGGCAGGGATAAAGAGGAGATAAACATGTAGGGAAAGTTTCATTGAGTTGAAGATCCTCACTCTACCCTGCACACACATATATAAACTTCTGACCTATGTAAAAACCAACATTATCAATTTCAAGACCCTTAATAACAGCAATTATAACACTAGAAATAAATATACACATTAGAAGTACCTACACACAGACTGACCAGATCAGAAAAAAATTACATGGGTATTAAATTATTCAACAAACTGCCATCAAGCTTAAGGAATCTGGAAATTAGAATCTTCAAAATGAAATTGAAAGAATTACTGATATCCAAAGCATATTATACAGTGGAAGAATTTTTAATGACCAATCACTAGAATAACGAAATAAATCTCCTGTGCTCTGAGTTTACTCTTTTAAGCTCCCTATGTCCTTGTTCTATTTTTTATATATACACTTATTTGTAATTTATGTTAGTAAAGTGCAATACATGGAAAACTGACCTTTTCTATATCATGTACACATGATCAAAAGAAATAAAAGACTATTATTATTATTTTTACAACACTTTTGATTTTTTCAAATGCACATTAGAACGAACGACGGACTTCACACACATAAAATGACTCCCATCGCCCACGTGGCATCCAGGTTCCGTCTTCACGAGCGACACTTTCAACGTGTGCTCGCTACCATGTCGGAGCTAACATACTTGTATGTGTGAGCTCAAAATTAAACCGAAATGGACGGGCAATATTCCTCAGCACTCTATATGTATATCTTGGTGGCGGAAACTAATTTGTTATTGCAGAGGTATCATAATTCAGTATCATCAAACTCTCGTTGTTCCAGGTAAAGTCTTCTTCTGATTTGGAGGACCTAACGCATTCCTTCAAAAATATGAGAATATATAAACTACGCACCATGGCCCTGGGTACGTATAGATCTGTAATACAGTATTGTTTGTAGGATTTTAAACGACAACGTGGGGAGGAAAATGTACAATCAACCACCAAAGAATTTGAAGAGGGCGAATGTTCAGATAGTGGAGAAAGTTCTTCCGAAGAAAGGGCTGATTCAGATTCAAGCGGTAGATAGATTTCTTTATTACAACCCTTTATTGATGGTTCAGAATTTAGAAACCTAATATATTCCAATTGTAGATTTTTTCTAAATTTTGCATTTTATTATGACTAGACTTAGCATTACTTAATGAAGTTCACCTAATTCCTTATATATTACGCTGTTACTGAATGTACGAATTCCGCGAGCCACTAGTGAATATAATCAAATTAATATAAATTTTGTTTCTGGAATTAAGTGAAAAACAGTATTAAAAATTGAAAGTATAAAACAATTGTCTTTATTTGATATATACTATGAAGAATTATATCAAGACAGCTCTAAAAAGGTTTTTCTCAACTCAACCACTCAGGTCTTATAAGATGATCGTTAATTGAAAATGGTGATTAATTAATCTTGTGAAAGATAGGTTTTCCACAAGGTCATTGAACAGAGATACAGGATGTTGATGCTGAAAAACATGAAAGATGAAATTTCAAACCAAAAAATTAAATCATCATCTTGGTTCCTCATTTTTAATCCAGTAAAAGAATCTACTCCAGATATTTGCAATCTCCACTCTGGATACACAAAAGTTTAAATTCAATCCTTATACATAATTTATTAATTTTATATAACTCCCAAAGTTTTCAGTATTTGTTAATAAAATTAAGAGTAAAGTTTTTATGTATTGAATGTCCTAATTTGAGGGGGGAAATAGTTTTCAGTTACACAGTGGCGGTACAAGTAGGGTAGTGGTGTACTTTTCTTTCATTGTTTTCCCCACCACTGAAAAAAACCATTGAAATGTCGCAATCCTTGAATTCCTTGCTTTATTTGAATGAAATCGTCATTTAAATGTTACAAAATTTGGAACTGCAAGTACCACAGTGAAACTGGAGATTTTTCTTGAAAAATATTTGTACAGAATTTTTGCAAAAACTCCCTCTGAAGGGTGTATAGTATGTTGTAGTTGTACAAATAAAAGCCGAATGTAAAGTCCTGTATTTCTACAACAAAGGACTTTTTGCATACATTTCTTTCATAACAATCAAGTGATTATAGGGGCAGAATTTTCAGTTTCAATGCTAGAAAATCCTCCAAATAAGGAAAAGTTACATAGCACAGTTTATTTGACAAGTCAAATACTGTAAAATGTCTCAGATCAAAAATTCTTTTTTTTCAGATATTTCAAAGCAATGGCCCCCATGTATGCGGGTCATAGTGGAAACAACGGAGTGTTTAAAACTAAAGGTGGGCTCCTTGCATATAATAACTTGTGATGGAGGCACTATTGGAAGGGAGGGACATCACTCCATTCTTGTTCCTGAAATAAATGCCAGCAAACACCACTTGAAGATCACTTTTGATAAAGAAACTGGTCACTATTGTGCTGTGGATTTAGGTTCCCGAAACGGCACTCTTTTGAACGGCAAACGCATTTCTCCTTCGAAACAAGAGAGTGCTCCTGTGAAGATGGTACACGGTAGTAGGCTGCAGATTGGTTCGACAGTGTTTTTATGTCATATACACGAAGGGAGCCAGACGTGCGGACATTGTGAGCCTGGCCTACTTCAATCTAAAGGTGACTATACTCTTTGAAGTTTTGCTACGATATTTTCCTATGTTGTGCTTTGTGCCAATAGATATTTTTCTCTCTGAAATTTATTTTCATATTTTCGCTTATCAAATATATAAATACAGCATTGAAGTTGGAATATAAAACAATTTTCATTCCAGACACGGAGAATGAGAAAGTTGCAAAAACCAGCAAATTGGAGAAGCATAAAAATGAACTCAAGAACCTGAAGATGTTATGTGGAGTCGATAAGTTTGAAGAGAATCCAAAATTGGCATTAGGATATACGGATAGGGCCCAAAAACGCAGACAGACTGTGGGCAGCCAAAACCCTCATGAGAAAACAGAAATGGCATCTGTAGACGAGTAAGAAAAGTGATTCTCATTTCTAATACTGCAAATGCAATTGTTTTTTGAAACCATGCCATTTTTAGTTTTATTCATACCAAAAACCAACGAACATCATGTATTCATATATATATTTATATATATATATATATATCCAAATATATATATATATATATATATATATATATATATATATATATATATGCCAAGAGATTAAATCAGGAAAGCTCACTGTAAACCAACACCAAATTAATGGGGTTAGCGAAGTGGGTCAAATATCCATCAGAAAACAACTATGTTCCTGGCTAATGCCTCGACGAACGTTGGATTACATCTGATAAATAATCATGCAAAGCTTTGTCTCTTGCATGCAAACTTTGCAAATGCTTGTTGTAAGGCAGATACACTTCAACCAATCCAATTCGGGTTGACCACCTGTATACCAATTTTGGGGTTTTTGCCCCGCATCAGTGCAGGGCAGGTCATGCAGATAACAATTAATGTCTGCGAATTGGATTGATTGAAGTATCTCTGATTGATAGCAGGCATATTTTTTTTCGTGAAAACTCTCGACCATGTAGAATTTCTTTTTTCCTGTTTTTTTTTGTGTTGTTTCTTCTAGGTTATGCCTTTGACTCTGCCTGCTTCCCGTTTCCCATTATCCCATTTTTCTGTTATTATGTTACCCCGTTATCCCATTTTTTCGTTATCCCGTTTTTCCGTTCGTTATGAGTTCACCAACACAGACATTCATTTTTATTATATATTCCTGAAAACTTTTCCAGGACAAAGAAGTTTCCAATAACTTTTCTAAAAATTCTTTCTTTTCGTAAAAACTTTATTCGGAGTATTACGAACATTCAAAAAAACAATTAGCCAAATCAGTTCAGCCATTGTTTTTATAAACAGTAGGCAACAGTGTAACTGCTGAGGTATTTCCTCTTTGGTGATAAATGTTAGTCTTTTTCTTCGCCAAATTTCTTATATACCCGAATTTCCGAGCAACTTTCTTAATTTTTATCAACCATCCTCGGTCTATTACAAGGCTGTACCCTTCGAGGGGGGTGGGGGTTGGTTCTAAAGTGAATAATGCAATGTACATTTTACTAAATTTTATTACATACACACATATTTTTTTTCACCTTATTCTTGATTAACGGGTCATATTGTATGCATTTCGGGGGGGGGGGAGGGTTAACACCCCCCCCTGGGTACGGCCTTGGTCTATTACGAACATTTAAAAAAAAATAGCAAAATCTGTTCAGCCGTTCTCACGTTTTGCGCTTACAAAGAATCGAGATTTATATATTATATATATATATATATATATATGTATATATACATATATATTCACATTTTTCTAATTGAAAAATTCCAAAAGTACAATTGAATGTGACCCGCCCGAAAAAGTCTAATAAATAATGCAAATTGCTGATAATTTGAAGATCTGTGCACGTTACTTTACCACTGTTGGATCCACACGGCATTTTACTGAGACACCACTGAAATGTGTTGAGTTTCTGTTATGCAAAAATAAAATTCAATCGGGTACATTCAAGTTGAGCAATGATAAAATTATAAATCAATTTCAACTTTTCAGATGTATTAACAAGGAAAACAAAGGATTCAAATTATTGGCCAAGATGGGCTGGAAAGAAGGGCAATCTTTGGGAAAAGGCAACGAAGGACTCTTGGAACCAGTAAGTTACTGAAATTTATGGTCAACTTTCAATCTCACAGGAATGATCAAATTTGAATTTGCCACCACTAAGGCCCGGTTGTTCAATCGAGGATGACCAAGTGATTTGGCTTAAACCAGGATTACCAATTTTGTTTCAGTTGTTCAATACGGGTTTATGAGATAAACCTAGTTTTAACCATGGTTTAAGTTAATCTCATGAATTCGGGGGTTTAAGGAGATAATTTGCCGATTCTAACCTATTTCGTTGTATGACATTTCAATAGACATTGACTATTCTGAAAATTATTATTGTGTTGAATATTTTTGTTTTATACCCGACTGCAAAGATGTTCGTAGATATAAAACGATTTTTTTGATTTTTTTTATATTATTGCCCCAAGAAGAAAGATACCCGTATTTAGACAATGTACCGTAATTTCGGGTGACTTTAACCCAGCTGGGTGACTTTGGCTCATTTTCAGAACTAGACATTATTAACTATAAAAAGCCTTAAATATAAGCCTGTTTTTTATCGGATTGATTTTTCATGATTCTATTGTATATATACCTGCAACACTGTATTCGATTTAAGAGTCATTTGCAACCAAATTCAACTTGCATAAAATTTGTCTGCAACTGCAATGTTTTTTTACTCATATTATGATGATTAAAAATGAAATAACGTTTTTATGGGCAAATTTATTTTGCTTATTTTATCCGTCGGATTACTTTTAAATCACCCAAAATTTAAGCCATGGGTCAAAGCCAGCCCTCAATATGCGGGTGACTTTGCAAACCATGTTTTTTATATATCCACATACGAAGTCTTAATCACATTAATCGCTAAAAAGGGAAACATTCTCAATTAAATATTGAATAGAAAGATTTTTCTGTGAATTGAAAATTCACGATAAAATTAAGTTATTTTTGTGAATGTCTAACAGAAAACAACTACTTCCCCGGCTAAAGCCACGCTGGACATTGACTACATCTGATAGATATTCTGAAAGGACCCTAACTTAAAAGAAAAAAATCTGAAATTGAAAATTTGCATTTTCATTCAGATAGTTATTTTTATTGATTTTCTATTCCAGTCTCAATTTGAAAGAGTGGTCAAAGATCAATATTCTGGTATATAATACCAATTTATTTTTACAAATTAATCGTAGACATTCTTTGAATTCATTGAATTACGGTACCTAGAAACCATTTGGAAGAATGGACAGAAGAATAATTTTTGAATAGATTTCGCTTGCCTAAAGAAATCGTCCGCAACTAACAGAAATACAAAAAATCACTCCTCACTACAAAGGCAAAATCGTAACAATAAATAAACTTCCAAATAAAAATCAAATCTTGATTTTTCATACCAAAAACATTTGACATAAAAACCTAAAATTAAATCATCACAAATGCAAAATGAAAAACTACATGATCTGTTCTCAGGAATCTCAAACAAATGTTGATTTATGATGAGTTATGTTTCAAAGATAATGTTTGTTTGTAGAGTTCGTCCAGTATTGAAACGACCTCTTTGGCCTTCCCCCACCTAACAACCAATTTTTCTCGAAGATACCCGAGCCATTGTCTAACTGTGGCTATTAATAGAAATTCCATAGGCGTACCAAATTGTTCGGTATAGGCGAAACACGAGACGTAGTTTTTGGCGGACGAGTTTTGTGATTATGGTCCGATTCGATTCAAAATTGGTATGTGGGGGTTTTCGAAGTCGAAGATTATAAAATGTTTGTCAAAGTTGAATAAATAACCGCACTACCTATTTATTAATCAAACAAACCTAACCTTCCAAACGCTGCATGTCAAGACACTGGTGAATATTCGCCGTAGTATGAGCAGCCACATCAAATCGTGTCCACTCGTGTTTTCCCCCTCTCTACCTACCAACAGGTCGTTTCAATACTGGATGAGCTCTGTATCTCAATCATATGGGTTTTCTCTAGATTCTACTCCTCCCTTTGTAGTTCCAAGGAAAGTTGGTGTTTTTCTTTCATGTGTATTAATTTCAACTTGTGTTCTTCGAATGATCATTTTTGTAAATCTACAAAATCTGCTTTGGACAGAGCCCAAGTAGAAATTTTGTCCTTTATTGTTAAGATGCTATTCCTTTTTTTTGGGACCTCCGCAGATGGTATTGTATTCATTTTTTATTATAGCCCAAACTTTAATTTTTGCGAATTAGTAACTGCGTCCGTTTTTTACATTCTACAATATCTTAGAATTTTTTTACGAGTGAAATTATGAGTAATTTTTTTCTTAAGAGACACCTAACAATTTATATAATACACTTGGCTGTTTTGATCAATTTTTCTGTATACTTTTGACAAAACTACGAATTCTTAGGTTAAGTTTGATTCAATGTTGATGTTTCTGAACGGTCCGAATGAAGGTACAAGCGGAAAAATGTGTTGCCAACATATGAAAACAATGAGTTAAGGAATCAAGGATTAGTTTTTCATTGAAAAATGCATAATGTTCTAATCCATAGTTAATTAATAATCCGAGTTTAGATAATCAACGGTTTAAACTCGCATTGAACAACCGGGCCTAAGTGTGTAATCAAATTAAATCAAGTAAAATTTGACCCACTTTCCGTCGTCCGATTATCTTGAAATTTGGCAGGTGTTCATAATTCCGGCATTATAGAATTTTTGTTAGAGAAAAAAACAAAATGGCGTTTCCAAGATGGCGGAAGAGATTTGTCTTTTTAATAATAATAATAAAAAAATGTCTTTATTTTAATTATCCTCGGCGAAGTCCAGTTAGACTGCTCAACTCAACTGAGTACCAGTTTCAAATAAATTATTTCACACAGAAGAATGCCTACATATATATAATATAATTAAATTAAACAGTCACGGAAGTAACAGGTATGTTCAAATAACTAAAATGTACTAACATGTAAATAATTCATAGAATGCTTAAAGGGAGAATGTTAATAATAATAATAATAATATTTCTTTATTTCTGAATTAACCTTATATATACATGTATACATAAAGCTAAAAAAGCAATGACGTCAAAAGTATAGCACATTTCAGAAGATATGGTTCATATAGTCATCTACATTGTACGGTTCTAGATCTAAGAGCAATTTTTTAATTTTTGTTTTGAACAGATTCTGGTTTTCTATTGATTTAATAGTATTCGGTAGCTTATTAAATACAAATACACATATAAGATGGATTTTTTTCAGTCAAACAAAGTCGATGTTTAGGGTAGTTTTTTTTTTTTTTTTTATGTTCTGGTTCCCACGAAAAGGGATATCCTGTAATGTTTAGAGAACATCGTGGGAACCTAGGGAAAGAAGGTAGGAGTTGGTGTTCTTCTTCAATTTCTGAAGGTTGTATGCCTCGGGAACACCTCCCTAGGCAATGAGTTCCAAAGCCTAGCTGTTCGTTGGATGAACGAGTCTTTGGAAAGTGATGTTCTGCAGGTCTCCAAAGTGACCACGAAGGGGTGTGATGACTGAACTTGACGGGTTAATCTCAAGAGACTGCCAAAGCAGGAACGATTGTTGATATTTCAGAAGAGCATGCCCATGAAAATATCTATAAAATAGAGACAAATCGCCAACTTTTCTACGTGTTCCAGACAAGTGAGCGAGTTTGTGTGAGGCATCACCGACGAGACGAATTGCCTTTTTTTGGACAGAATCCAATAGCCTCAGGATATGTTTAGGTGCCGCACTCTAAATATGGGAAAGTATTCCAGGACAGGTCGGATCTGTGCCTTATAGATCATAAGCAGCTGACTGGGGGTGAAATAGCTCTTGGCACGAAACAGAAAACCAAGTTTTTGGGATGCACTTTTGGCAATGGACCTCACGTGATTTTCCCAGGAAAGGTTATTGCTGATAGTAATACCAAGCATCGATATGGATGGCTTCAGTGGTATGGTTACTCCTGACAAAGTTATGTTAGGCACAGTGAGATCGGCTTTTCTAGAGAAAAGACATGCTTGTGTTTTGTTTGCATTGAATTCTACCAAGTTATTAGATCCCCACTCGAGAATTGTTGCTAAGTCCATATTTATATTATTAACATTTCTTCCTCGTTCATTTCTGGTTTCACGGGCTGATATAGGGGCCCTGGAAGAGAAAGCGGTATGGAGGGTACTATCATCGGCAAAGCTGTGTACTGGACATGAAGTTGCTTTCAACAGGTCGTTGATGTGAAGTAGAAATAGTGTTGGTGCGAGAATAGATCCTTGCGGAACACCAGCATTTATGAGTAGAGTGTCAGATGAAACTCCATCGACCACTACATGGAGAGACCTGTTTGAGAGAAAACTAGCAAGCAGAGAACACAGCTGAGGGGCAAGCCATAAGACGGAAGCTTGGCGAGGAGTCCCTGGTGCCAAACTCGATCGAACGCTTGGAGATATCTAATGCCACAGCTAAAGTTTCTCCATACTTTTCAATAGATAGCTGCCATATATGTGAGACGAGTGAGCAGGTCACCAGTTGATCTCTGATGGCGAAGCCATATTGCCTATCGTTGACAATTCCTGAGTCTTCCAGATATTTCATGAGCTCGATGTTGATGGCTTTTTCCATGACCTTTGAAATAATAGATAGCAGTGCGATAGGTCTGTAGTTGCTAGGTAGGGCCTTTTTGCCTTTTTTAGGGACTGGCTGTACTCTTGCAATTTTCCAATTGGACGGAAATACCCCCAAATTGTAAGAGTGGTTGAACAACTTGCAATGGATGGATCTGATTTCATATCTGGTGTTCAATTCTTTGGTCATTCCAAATTTGCTCTTGTTTCTTTGTAAGAACATCAGGCACTCGTATAGATAAAGAGCATATACAGTGAAAATTCTTTTCTCTCTGAAAAGTCCTCTGCATAACTGTCTAAAATCCCTCTTATATATGATTCGGAGTACCTTTTTTTGGATAATAAAAATGTTCTCTACAGTTGAGCCTATTCCCCAAAATATTAGTCCATATCGCATGACAGATTCAAAATTGGCATGTAATATAATTACAACATATAAAACAAAAATGTTATAGAACCATAAGGTATTCCTTATAGGCTCTTTTAAATCCATAAGATGATTTGTTCTTGATAGGTGTTGGTATAGAGTTAAATATTTTTACCGCAGAATGAAAAAATGACCTTTTGAATGCAGCAGTCGGTCCGATTCAATTAATAATTGGTATGTGGGGGTTTTCAGGATCGAAGATTATTAATTTTTCGTAAAAATTCATAAAATCAAAATGGCCGTTCAAAGATGGCCGACGATCTCTGTGATTATGGTCCTTCAAGATTGCGGCTCCAAGATGGAGGACGATTTTTGTAATCATGATCCGATTCGATTCAAAATTGGTATGTGGGAGTGTTCGGGGTCGAAGATTATGAATTTTCTGTCAAAACTCATAAAATCAAAATGGCGGTTCCAAGATGACGGACGATCTCTTTGAATTCATTGTCAAAATTCATAAATTAAAGATGGCGGCTCCAATATGGTGGACGAGTTTTGTGATTATGGACTGTTTCTATTCAATATTGGTATGCCGTGGTTTTTGGGGTCGGGGATTATGAATTTAGTCGAATATTATTGATTTTTTGTCAAAATTCAAAAATTGAAAATGGCAGCTCCAGGATGGCGGACAAGTTAATCTTTAGATGGTCTCCTCATTGAAGAACTAGATAGCTCAGAACAAGAAAAAGGCCTTACAATAACGATGCTTCAACAAAAATGCATAGATTAAGGCGTACTTACTAAAAAGCACAAAATAAAATAATTAATAAAAAACCTTTTTGAAGACAAGCTTTTATTCTAATGTGCTAAAAACTAAAAAATAATTGCTTTGGTTGTGTGACGTAGGTTATTCCTTGAGTTATAGATTCAAGAGCTTGTCGCTTTTGTATTGGAACTGAAAACTCACAGAATAACCTACTTTACACATCCAAAGCAATTATTTTTAACTTTTTAGCGTATTTGAATAATAGCTTGTTTTATAAATTATTTTATTCCCCAATACTATTTCATAGTCATTGACTAGTCCAATAAGCTTTTGATATGTAATGTATAATTATGTTATGTACAGGAGTTTCAAGTGATGAATAAAAATTTGTATTTTTATTTAGATAGTGAATTATTTATCAAAAACCCCCATAACAGTATCAAATACCCCTCCAGAGAGATCATTATCCCAACTGCTTCAGTCGTGTTAATATGAGAAGAGCCTAAAATAATCTGTCAATTTGTTATTCTCAGGTGAGACTGGTATCCAACAAAGGGACATCTGGAATAGGATGCAGTGATACATTTGAAAAGGTGGTGCCGACTGAGAAGCACAATGTTTGGAAGAAGACTCAAGAACGCTTCGAAAAGCTACCCAACAGTAATAACGCATTCGAAATCGATTCAGAAGATTGAATCACCATAAAAAGTGATTTTTTGTTGATAGATTTAGATTAAATGAAATTTTTACAATATGAAGTTCTTATCTGTAATTTGAATAAACATATGGATTCCAAACACACCTTTTCGCTCTGTTCGATTTATTGGTCAATTCTCCATAAAACTCTTTGTTTGTATATGCTTTAGACCAGCTATACTCAACCTGCGGCCCGCCGAGCTTTTGTAAGTGGCCCACCTGGCATAGTTACATAAATACTCAACCATTTTAAATTTCGCGCGGATACACAGAAAGTGAGTACGAGTAAAATAAGTACCACGATTACCCTACATCGAGGGAGACACGCGAGCGAAACAAAGAATCGCCTCCTCTTCCGATTTCAAAAACTATACAAACCTAGAAGTTCTGTTTGAAGAAAAAAGGGGAATACGTGGAATTTTGGAGCATTGTCCCCCAAAAATATAAAACCGTTCAAAGAACGGCCCAAATTCTATTAACAGAATCAGAAATGCTTTATTGTCATAAAATATAAAATTTTGTTAACAAAGCTACTTAGAACTAAGATATAAAATTGATATATACACATTTTTTTAAACCAGCACACTGTACAAGTTAAAATAAGATAATAAAAATTTAAAAATTCAATTATTTCACAAAAATAGACAATAAAGGACAATATATAATGATACATACATATTGAAAACTCTAAGTATAGTAGAGGGTACACAATTAATCTAAATTCTCAGGAATTTACATTATAAGTTGTGAAGGTGTCAAACAGGAATTCATCTGAATTGTAATAGACTCCCCAAAGAAGGAGTTTTTTTATAATAATATCTTTATTGTCATAAAATCATCAAGGACATGGACAACGTCAAAAAAAGAATAAAGTACACTGCGAACACATAACATAATGAGTAAAACTTTACAAAAATACGCACCTCACGGACTCAACAAGTAAATATAAAAACTTTTCACAATATACAGGAAACGGTAATAATCATTCACAAAAATCAAACTTATAGAATACTTTTTCCTTCAAGTAATCAATGACTGAACTTCTGAATATTGCTGATATCTTTCAACTGAGTTGGCAGGCTGTTATAAGCCTTCCTTGCTCTGTATTCAGTACTCCGTTTAAAAAAGGCAGTTTTGTGATGTGGAATCCTGAGGTCAGCCCGATTACGAATTAACATATTCATTTCAGTCGAATATTCATCTGCATTTGTAGAGAACAAGTATTGGTGTTTCTTTACGAAAATAACCAGAGATAAAAAGTACAAAGAAGGTACTGTCAATAACCCATGTTTTGAAAAATATGACCTGCAGGAGGTATTATAATCAAGACCAAGAATACATCTCAATATTCGTTTTTGCAATATGAATATTTTATTTGAGTTTGAACTGGAACCCCAAAAAAGTATTCCATATGCGATGATTGACTGGACATGTCCATAACAATACAATTTCATTCCATATTCTGACACCTGTTCTCTCAGATATCTAATTACACCACAGACCAAAGCCAGTCTGTTTGCCAAGGTATCCACATGTAGTTCCCAGCTCATATTAGAGTCAATAAATACCCCCAAGAATTTTATAGATGGCAGCACGGGCACTGATTTTTCATTCAATCTAACATACGGTGATTCAAATATATTTTTGGTCAAGTTGAACATTATAAGTCCAGTTTTATCAGAATTTAAATTCAGGGAGTTCTCTGTACACCACTCGTCCATTTTCTTTGCCACATTTGATGCCGAATCAGCAAGGTCCTTAATATTGGTGCTGTTTATAATAACGGATGTATCATCAGCAAATTGAAAAGTTTGGCAGTTTGAACTGGAGGACAGATGGTAGAGAGTTAATGTACAAAGAGAAAAGAAGGGGCCCAGGATTGATCCCTGTGGTACGCCTCGCTTAATTAATGTTTTTTCTGATGTGAATAACCTACCCTCTTGCATAATCACAACTGCTTGAAACCTGTTTTCAAGGTAGGACCTCAATAAATTTAATGGGGTACCTCTAATTCCAAAGTCATCCAGTTTCTCCAACAGAAGGGAATGATCAACCATGTCAAAGGCTTTTGACAGATCAAAGTATATTCCCGCAGACAGGCTTTTGTTATCGAGATGAGTTGCTATGTTTGTCACTGCATTGTAGATAGCCAATTCAGTAGACATTCCTTTACGGAAGCCGAATTGTTCACTGGCAAGAATATTGTGTTTTTCACAGAAAGCAATAAGTCTTGTGTACATTATTTTTTCAACTATTTTGGATGGTGCAGGTAATATTGACACAGGCCTGTAGTTTTTCACATCAGTTTTTGAACCCTTTTTGTAGATTGGGACAACTTTGGCAATCTTCAAGTCATCTGGGAAAGTACCAGTCAAGAAACATTCATTAATAATGTGTTCCAAAACAGTACCAATAAAATCTGGGACTTTTTTCAAAATTGCTGACGGAATTTGATCAAAACCACTTGAGTATTTAGGATGTAGTGCATGTAAAACATTTATTATCTCCTTGGCTGAGGTAGGTGCCCAAAAAAGAGAGTCCTTAATTAGTTCACGTTTATGATACTCTTGGGAGGTGTTGCTGATCAAATCATAATACGATTTGAAAATGTCAGCAATTTCTGAAGGGTCCTCTATAGTAGACCCGCCACTGGTCAAAGTTATATCTCCATTTTTATTTTGTCTATTTGTTATGCGATTGAAGATATTCCACATTGTTTTAGATTTATTTCTTGAATTAGCTTTGTTATTGTCATTCAACGATTTTTTTAAATGAGATAACCATCGCTTATAGGCTGATCTTTTTGGCCTCTTTACGAAATTTTTCATTGCCTCTTAATTTCCTGATGGGAAGAGGAAGATGGTTGAATATTTTTTTTCCATTGTAAAGTATGGAGGATTTGATTTGTGAAGTTGTGGGGATAGGAAGACTGATATTATATATGAGACTGGTTTCATAATTCGACTGATTGACCATAATGTTGTCTTTGTAGATTTTGTGAATCAAACAAACTGTTTCTAGAATAAAGAGGCAAGCTAGGGGTAAAATTCTTTGTGATGAAAAGAGAGGTCTACAAAAATCTCGTATTCCTGCTCGACATATGTACCTGAGAGCCCTTTTCTGTAGTATAAAAACTGCATTTGTTAAAGTTTGAGAACTTTTACCCCCGAAGCATATCCCATAGCGCAAGTGAGATTCACAGAGTGCAAAGTATGCATTTCTAGCTGATATAGGATCCATGGTGGAGGAGATAGTCCTTAGGGCATAGCAACTTGAGAGTTTCCTACACAGTTTGCTGATATGGTCTTCGAATCTCAAGTTATATCAATATGTAGCCCTAAGAATTTATTTTCTACTTTGGAATTGATGATTTGTTCATCGAACGAAACAGAATCAATGTTGAAATATTGAACGTTAATAGGTTAGCGTTGCACCACTGCTTGACTTTTTTCAGATCGTTTTCAATATTGTTATGTAAAGCCACCACGTTGCTATTGTGCCAACGTAAAGATGTATCATCTGCAAAAATAGTAAATTCACCATCAATGGGTAAATCAGCTAAATCATTTATATACAATAAAAATAGCAAGGGACCGAGCACAGACCCTTGTGGTACCCCGTATTTAATTTCCTGTTCGGCAGATGTCACTCCATTAAAAGTCACCTTTTGCACACGGTCTGATGAGTATGATTTGAACCATAATAGAATGTTTCCTCTAAAACCATAAATTTCAAGTTTATGCAACAATATGTTGTGACTGACGCAGTCGAACGCTTTTGTCATATCGCAAAATACTGCAGCAGCAACCTCACCACTATTTAGTTGAAGATAAAGTTCCTCCAGTAAAGCAAACTGCATCGTTTGTACTTCTTGAAGCACGAAAACCAAACTGTTTGGAGTGAAAGAGTTTATTTTTCTCGAAAAAGCATAATATTCTCTTTTTCATCAGTTTTTCAATGAGTTTCGCCAAGGTTGGTAATAAGGAAATGGGTCTGAAATTCGCAGGTGAACTTGGATCGCCCCTCTTTGAATAGTGGAATGACCTCGGCAACTTTTAGACACGATGAAATTGTGCCATTCAATACTGAATAATTAATAACATCTGCCAGAACGTCTAACACATTTTCGGGTAATTTCAACAATATTTTTAATGAAATATCATCCCAACCAGAAGAATTTTTGTTTTTTTAACATTGTTTGGATCTACCAACGTTTGCAAATCATGATTTTCGCGAATGAAATACGCAAACAATTTGTACAGGAACAAAGTTACGGACTCCCATCTAGATGATGTAATAAGGTTAGCATGCAGCAACAGGCCAAATCTTGACAAAATTTTGAAAAAATGTTCATAATTTCAGAAATCTCATTAAAACTTTTGGAGATTGTGAATGCTTTTTCAAAATTGGACTGTATGATAACCTTATGAAATCATCCAGCCAGATCAATTGTGAAAACTTTTTTTGTTAATAAATACACCATTGAATTTAAATTACGTTTTTTATTAACACCCAAGCCCTAAGTAAATAAATCTGAACTCACCCCGAACCCATTGTTGAATTTCATGAAACTCTTTTGATTATTCACACTATATGCTGATATATTTCACACTATATGCTGATGATACATCACTGGTCATATCAGATAAAATGGATCATAATCTACAAATCAAAGGTAACTTAATCCTGCAAAATCTGAACACCTGGTTTAAGGAAAATTCCCTATATTTAAATAATCAAAAAACACACCTAATAAGATTTCATGCTAGACAAAAAGAAGTTGCCAGTTTCACCTTGAAAATTGGAGATGATGAAATTTCTCCGTGTTCTACGGTGAAGTTTTTGGGTGTTCACTTGGATGAATTTCTCAACTGGAAAACTCATTGTGGAACAATTATATCAAAACTGAACTCTATGAATTATCTTCGCAGAAACCTTCGCCCTATTCTAGACCAGAAACAGCTAATTATGCTGTATCATGCCCAAGTCGAATCCCGTCTTCGGTATGGTATTACTTTCTGGGGAGCATCCTCCTCATGCAAAGATGTTTTTGTCGCCCAGAAAAGGATTATAAGATGTATAGCAGGAGTCTCAAGAAGTACAAGCTGTAAAAGCCCTTTTAAAAATTTTAAAATACTAACATTACCGTGCTTGTATATATTTGAATTATGTGTTTTTATATATGACAACCGAAACTGTTTCATAAGAAATGAAAATGTGCATTCTATTAATACTAGGTGTAAGACAGACTTTCATGTGCCATTATGTAAAAATGCACTGACTTATAATTCCCCAAATGTAATAGGGCTTAGATTATTCAATTTGCTCCCCCTTGAAGTGAAAAACTCTAGTACTATCCACGGCTTCAAAATTCTGGAAAATAATTATTACTCCCATCAGGAAATGATAGTATAAAAAATAATGAATGTGTTGTTACTCTTAGTAAACTGTCTTTTTATTTTAAGTTCTATTTTTAAGCCTTATCATGACTAGTCCTACACAATGTACCTTTTGATTGTCTTACAGGATAATAAAATATTTATTTATTTATATTTGAAACTTGTTTCCCGTTACAGAAAATAAAGGTGAAGAACAAAAAACCGTGGATTTCCATGGGAATAAAAGTATCAGCTGCTAATCTCAGATCCTTGAGAACGATTGGTAAACACACCAACAATGAGTATTTCGTAAGTTATCTCAAGAAATATATACGGATTTACAAATCTGCGATTAAAGCTGCAAAAGAGAAGTCTTTAGAAATAGGATAGACAATGCAGATGATAAAAATAGAGAAAACTGGTCCATAAGGGGCAAAAAGACTAAACTTCCCAATGATATCGATATTGAACCAAATATTCTCAATAAATTTTAATGCACTATAGCAGAAAAATTGTCCTCAGAGATAGCACCTCTGAATGACCTCCTGCAATATATCAAGGGTTTATTATTACCAAATAGTTTCTACTTCGGCAATACCGATATAAATGAAGTTTTAAACTACTAGGCTACTGGCGTTCCTTAATAAACATAACATTCTGTCCTCTTCCCAATTTGGATTTCAAACAAGTAAGTGCACCAATGACGTGATCTTCAATCTGTTGAAAGAAGTGTACACAAGTTCAAATGAAAGTAAAGCTGTTGGAACGGTGTTTTGCGATTTATCCAAGGCATTTGACGGAGTCAATCGCGAAATACTGCTCCAGAAGCTGAAATGTTATGGCTTCAGAGGTGTAGCAAATACATGGATAGAATCACTTCTCTCTAACAGATTACAGATCAAGGATCAGTACTCGGTCCAATTCTTTTTCTCATTTATTTAAATGATCTCAGTAACCTAGATATTAAACGAAAGTTCACGATGTTCGTAGATGATACCACATTGTTCTGGCGTGGGAATAATGTTGACCTTTTGAAAGAAAATATACGGACTGACTTGGAAAAAGTTAAACGGTGGTGTGACTCCAACTTACTTAGTTTCAATGTAGATAAAACAAACATATTAACCCTTAAGTTCAACTATAACAACTTATCTCTAGGCAATCACACTGTGACCAATAAACCATGTACAAAATTCTTCGGCATTTATCTTGATGACGAGCTGAAATTTGAGGAACACTACGCTACGCCATCAGAATTATAACTAGGGTCCATTACAGCCAGAATGGCTTATTTCTTGCTTATTGAACCTCACCTGAGGTATGGCATTGCCTTTTGGGGGTGACAATTTGTTCTAGTTTAATTTAATATAGTCTTATTAATCTTTCCTTTGTATCTATGGGGATTGGAATTTATGAGGTGGTAGGTTAGTTTTTGAGTTAGGGTCATAAAAAATGGTATTTGAGGTCTTTGATACAAATGATGCAATACGTGTTTCAGTGTTTTCATAAATTCAATCCCCAAAGGAGTGAAATGGGGGGGTGAAAGTTAGTACGGTGGTTCCGTTAGTTTTTGGTTGGGGTCATAAAAATTGGTATTTATGGTCTTTGTTACAAATAAAGGAATTCGCGTTTCAGTGTTTATAAAATTCTACCCTGATGGGTGAAATGGGGGGTAAAACTTTGTAAGGGGGGTTCCGTTAGTTTTCAAGTTAGGGTCATGAAAATTTGTTTTGGCTCTCGGTTACAAAAATAAATAAATTGTGTTTAACCTTTTTTTGAAAATTCCCTGCTAAGGGGGAGAAAAGGGATTAGTGAATTTGTAAAAGTTGTCACAGAGCATCACTTTCATTCCCAAATCAATTATGCCACCCAACGAGATAACGGGTTACCGAGAAGCGGGCAATGCCACGAAGTCACGGGTACCAGCTAGTTACTTATAATCAATATATATACTTATTTCATTCCATGCGAGCGTTTTTATTTCTTTTGTGAAAAATCTTTACCCTCCATTTGGGCTTCGCTGCAGTCGGGTAGAAGCCCCCCCCCACGAATTTTGATACAGGGCCCGTGGTCTAGGGAAGCTACGCCACTGTTTTGAATGAAATATTTCCTCTGAAAAATTACCTTGAGCCTATGTTTCCTCTTTTGGAAAAATATGTCTGGCTTGCTTTGTTTCTCAAGAATTTTTTCTCAGTTGAACTTTATAAAAAATAAAAGTAAAAATAGATTATTAGTAAGTAAATAATTGTTAAATGAAAGCAATTGTTTTGAATTCAAAATACCTACAACTTTATTAGATTTTTTTTTATAAATTATCCACAAACGAAGAGGAAGATGATTGTGAAATTCCAAAATCAGTAACAAAAAATTATAGGACTTGCAATCAAATTGTAGGTTAGTTACATAGAATGAGTTTTTTTATAAAGTTATATATTGAATTGTTTTATTTCAATCAAGATATTTTCATAACAGAAAATTTCTAACATGTATTATTAGTTTTATGTCGTTGA
Source organism: Gonioctena quinquepunctata (assembly GCA_018342105.1). Classification (NCBI taxonomy): domain Eukaryota; kingdom Metazoa; phylum Arthropoda; class Insecta; order Coleoptera; family Chrysomelidae; genus Gonioctena; species Gonioctena quinquepunctata. The sequence goes on along the minus strand of JAFIRS010002478.1, from coordinate 166,803 downwards.
CCTCACCATTTTTATTCCGATTATCAATATATTGATGATTGTAGTTGAATGTATTATGCACTCATTCAAAATCGTTTTTTTATATAAGTAATGAAATGAAATACACATATTTGAAAACTGAATATTATGATTTATACTTTTTCATATAAACATTCTAGTGGAAATAATTTGCCATTACGTTTCTCTCTAACAATTATTTTACGTCTGTCATTTAATTATCTCAAATTTCCCGCCGCAGTACTGTCATTTTTACCCGACTGCGCGAGGCAAAGGAGGGTTTAAGTTTTACGCTCCCTAACGGTGAAAATATAGAACCATTCTGGAACACATTATGCCATGTTGCCAAGTTAATTTGAATTCCCAATGTCAAACGAAAGATTATCAATGACAGAAAAAGATCAATGCGCATGCGTTAGCATAGAATAAATCAATCGGAACGTAGCCTTGATTTCGTTACTTTTTACTGTCAAAAGTTACTTTTTTGGTCTTCCGTCAAAGATTATAGTTCTACATTCTGTGTGCAGTGACAAGTGACTGTGCAAGTGACAAAAATTTGCCGGTGCCAACATGGCGCTTCCAAGGTAAATTATATTAATTCAAATAAATAAAAAGTAATAGCGTGCTTTGTTTTCAGATTATTCTTAATTTGTTTTCTGAGTTTCAATTTTTGCTTGGCCGTGGACAAAAATAACTTCAAGACATGCGATCAGAGTAGTTTCTGCAGGTAATACATTTTCATAACCACTTGAAATCTGTTCAAGTATGAGAGATTTTTTGTAGACGACTCCGCAACGTGAAACCCGATGATAGTAAATATGAGCTGGATTTGTCATCACTTCAAGTATCGGAGCATACCATTGAAGCCAAATTGAAGAACCTAGATGCTGGTGCTGAGTTCAAGTTTTCTTTAACTGCCATCAGTGGAAACATCTTTCGATTACAAGTAGACGAGACAAATCCCTTGTATCCCAGATATCGACCGCAGTATGCTTTGAATAGAGAGCCACAGGTTTCAAAGTAGGATTTTCACATTACATACATTTAAACCGTCTTTTAACCAAATGAATAGAAAAAAAAATTCACCAAAATCTAACAAAAATTACAAAACAGCAAAACTTCTGGATTTAGGTAGTTAAATGTAAGAAGTATCCATTAAGCAATTGTTTACCATGCTACTGCCCTAAAAATAAAAAAAAAGGTCAGCTGTGGTACACTCCAGAACTTGACCGGCACGTGCTTCAGGAGAATGGGGTTATATTGAAACAAAACATTTTTAGGGCTGTACGAAGTCAATTTGACCAAGTGAGATATCTGACTCCAGTCAATTGAGCGTCCTGCACCAAATGCGGGTCGTCCTAGTCAAAGCCCGGATGAGTGGCTACCTAGGAATTTTTTTTAACATTTGTAGCGCCAGACTGGGATAAGGTGGAAAGCTCCAACTGCAGACTTAATTTGATTTTTTTGTTGTGTATCTCCCTTCCGAATTTAGTTCTAATTCATGGTATAGATTTTGAATAATTGAATGGCAAAGTTTTTAATGGTAAATTTAAAGTTACTCTACATGTGCACTCTGAATATAGGAAAAAACTTTTCTTACGTGATTTTGCGCCCTGAACACGAATCCAGAAGAAAAATGGTCTCATACCGTTCCCGAGTTAGAGAACTTGAAAAAATATTAACCTCATTTTCAAGCACCGTTTTCTTGCACAAAACTCACTCAAAATGCCTCCTTCTTTTTACCAGCATAAACAATACACCCTAAATCACTTATTTTTGGTACAACTTTGCACAAAATATCGTCGTTTTTATAATGATAATAATCTTTATTTCAAATAGTCCATCCTAATACCCATTTTCAATCAATGTTTCCCTTTCAAGTCCAGTACTCCAAAAGGCAAAACAAAGTATCCTCCAACTTCCGAACTTATAGACTGCAAAAACACTCTTGACATTCTGCTGGTCATGACTAGAACAGCGGAAGGGTATAATGAAGTATACAGAGAGGTAAAAAAAAGGTATAACCGTCTTCTAGTAGAAGTGCGTAAAGAACACTATAAGAAACGCATTGACGAAAGCGACAATAAAACAAAATGTGTATGGCAAATAGTCAGCGAAATAAAAGGAAATCCCAACAGAAAAAAGGAACTAAAAATACCGTGAGACCCAAACGCCGTGAGTAATAATTTCAATAACTTTATATTAAATGCAGCTCCAAATCTCTTGAAAGACTTGCCTTCTTTAGAATTTTCTTGCAAAATAACATAGAATGAAAAATATTTCTTCTTAATTCCCTTGACCCTTGATGAAACTATAAATATAATTACCAAACTTAAAAACAAGACGAGTGCAGGATTTGAAGAAATATCAAATAAAGTCACGAAATGTTGTGCTTACGAGCTAGCCATTCCACTTTTTCACATAATCAATAACTCATTTCAATATGGCATATTTCCTGAAGATCTCAAACTTGCAATGGTCAAACCACTTTTTAAGAAAGGGGACCCATCCTTGATAGAAAACCATTGTCCCATTAGCATTTTACCATCTTTCTCAAAGGTAATTGAAATAGCAAAGTGCACAAGGCTTCTTTCTTTTGAACATGGTTATTTGAAAGAAAAATCAATAGAAACTGCGGTATACAGTTTCATTGAAAAAATAATTACAGGATATGAGGACTTATCGGTTCAAAGCTTTTGACAGCCTAAACCATACAATATTGTTGGAAAAATTAGAGAGATATGGGATAAGAGGACCAGCACTTGCTTGGATACACTCTTACTTGACGAATAGAAAACAAATTACAGTAATAGAAAAAAATGAAGTGTTCTTCCACCTCTATGAAATGGGAACTCTTTCAGTGGGCATTCCGCAGGGGAGTGTGATAGGGCCCTTACTTTTTGTGTTTTATGTCAATGATCTTGCATCTGAAATTATTGATAAAAAAACACATTAACTACGCCGATGATACAAACATATTAATACTGGGTTCTTTTCAGAAAATTGAATGTATTAACACTACCTGGGGTATATGTGTATGAGTGCTTGGTGTTTCTGTTTAAAAATAGAGAAAAATTCGACCAATTCGAAATAAAACATGAGATCAACACGAGGAGTCTAAATTTAAAGTTTCCAGCAGATCGATTGGCACAGACAGAAAGAGCTCCTACATACTCATGTATTAAATTCTTCAACTCATTACCAAAAGAGATACAGCAAGAATCCTGTTTTAAAAATTTTAAAAAACTTGTTTTTAATAACATTTTAAAGAATGACCTTACACTGTTCCAGAATTTACGGAGTATCGATAGTTTTATATAAATATGCCTTTTTTACCTTCACTTGTAATTTGTCATTATTGATGTTATTGTATTATATTATATTGTAGTTGTTTCAACTCTTTTAACCTGTTTGACGTCACATTCATTTAATTGTTAATGTACATGTAACTGTAATTTACAATTCTTTGAAATTAAAAATTATCTTATCTTCTAACTACAGATTAGATAATTTATTGAACAGCTTTAATCTAGTAATGCATGTAAACTCTCTGACACGATACTCCAAAATATCCAGTTCAATTATTGACTACGTATGCTCCAACATGGATGAAAATGAATGTGATTGATGTAATCAATTCTGGTCTTTCAGACCATGAAGCTGTTTTGTGTTATGCCCCAATTAAGTCAAATTCTTCTGGTAAAAAGAATAAATTAGGGAGAATATACAGCAAAATTAATTTCAATAAATTCAAACAACTTTGTACTGCTAATAACTGGAATGAAACATTGAAATGCAACGAATTAACTAAATTTCATTCGATGATGTCCGATATATTCAACACTGCGTTTCCTCTCAAGGAGGTCAAAAGTAAACCGGGAAAACCTTGGATAACGAAAGGTTTGAAAGTGTCAGCTAAAAATATGAGAAGCTTACATTTGATTAGGAAATATGCTATGGATAATGAAGCATTCATTTCATTTTATAACAAGTACCGGCATATTTATAGAAGAACTCTGAGAGCTGCAAAGCAATTGTATTATAGACAAAAGTTAGAAAATTCAGGTAATAGGCAAAAAGAGAGTTGGGTGGGCAATCATCAATGAGTTGAGGGTGAGGGGTAAAAAATACTCCGTCCCTATGACAACAAATCTAGATGGTGGCGATATTAATAAATACTACTGCTCAATAGCAGAAAAGATATCCAAAGAAATCCATCCTACTACCGACCCCATGGATTATCTAAAAAATATGACTGAATTTGAATTTTTTTTTTTCATGCTAACGGATATTACAGAATTGAAACGAACAATTCATGAAGTGAAAAATAAAAATGCGTCTGGATATGATGATTTATCTACCAAAATGTTTTCTCACCTACCTGACTGTGCTCTTATGAGTCTGGTTGAAGCTATTAATTTTTCATTTGCAACAGGAATATTCCCAACATGTCTAAAAAATGCAGTGGTGATTCCGTTGCATAAAGGTGGTGATATGGAAAATCCTGCCAATTTTAGACCAATCTCATTGTTATAGTCCATCCAATATCAATTGCAGAAGCTGTTTCTATAGGGAGCAAATGAAAACTCACTTCGCTAACACGAGCGTATATGCGAAGAAACTGAACGAAAAATAATCTGTACTACTCGTAAACATTTTCCGTCGGCAAACGGTACATCAAAAGAGCCTATAGTCAACGTGGACTCGAGTGAGGGCTGTCAGTTGTACAACCGATTCGTCTGGACCAATCAAGTTGGATATAATGCTGGCAGCTGTGTCTCTACGATGGGAGGTCATAAATCACGCGTAATTTTTGTATTTTAATAGCTCTGAAAGATTAAAAACCAGTAGCGTCTATGGTCTTGGTGTGTGCCGATCGAAATACGATTTCGCCCCAAGACTTTTTTATGCTTCTGCAATTGATATTGGGAAAACTATACCTACCCTTTCTAAACTGATTGAGAAGCTAGTAAAAAACAGAGTGATGGCTTTTTTGAGAAAGCACAACGTTATACATTCTTTCCAATTTGGGATCCAAAGTGCAAAAGGAACAAGTGATGCTATTTTTAACCTTCTAGATGTATATTTCAATCTCAATGATGGCGATGTTACGGCAGCGGTTTTTTGTGATCTGACTAAAGCGTTTGACTGTGTCAACTATAAAATTCTGCTAAATAAATTAGAAAGGTATGGCTTTAGAGATGTAGTTCTGAGGCGTACTTATTAGGTCGGACTTTGAGTCCTCTTCTCTTCAGAACAAAGTATCGACAAATTTAGTGATAAAATGGGGAGTACCGCAAGGATCTGTGCTTGGCCCTATGCTCTTTTTGATCTATATAAATGACCTAGCCTCAATAAATATTACGGGAAAATTTACTCAGTTTGCAGATGATACTACCATATTATGGCATAATGGAAATGACATGGATCTACATCAACAAATTAACAATGATATTATCAAGCTAAAAGCATGGTGTGATGCCAATATTCTATCTTTAAACATATTAAAAACTAACATCCTCACTTTTAAATGTCATTTACCAGAACTTTATCTGGGTAATCAAGAAATTAGCAGTAAGAGAGCAACTAAATTTCTTGGCTTACACATTGATGATAAGTTAAAGTTTGAAGATCATATAAAGATATTGGGTAAAAAAATAGCCTCTGGATGTTTTGCAGTGAAAACCACATCATAGGAACTTGGTAGGGACATGGCCAAAAAAGTTTACTTTGCCGTAATTGATTCACATCTTAGATACGGAATTTGCTTTTGGGGATCTTGCAGTGGATTTTTATTCGACACGATTTTTGTATTACAGAAAAGGGCATTAAGATAGAATAGAATAGAATAGAATAGAATATATTGCATCCATAAGTAAACTTTGGACAGGTCATACACAATAATATGTAAAATACAACATACATTAAATTCATAAAATACAATCGACATTAAATTCATAAAATACAATCAACATTCTAACACATGAATAATAAAATAGAACAAATGAATAATAAAATAGAACAAAACAATCAGCTAACAGGAACACTAGATGCCCAAGTGAGTCCACAAGTGATCCACTGAAATCATTAATTTGATAAAGACTGATTTTGATAAGAATTTTTTTTAATGTTCTCTTGAAAGGTTCTAATGGTAATTCTCTGATTTCCTTGGGGAGAGAATTGAACAGAGGAATACCCATTATTTTACTTTTATCTAGTCTCTTCATAGAAGGCACAAGTTTATGTCCATTACGGGTGTTATAGGCATGAATATCTGAGTGTGTTGTGAATGTGTGTAAATTCTTTTTAACATATGTGATGTTTTCATAAACAATTTGTGAAAATAATGTCATAATACTTAATTTTTGAAACAGTGGTTTACAGTGTTCAGTGTATCCAGCTCCTACAATGCTCATTCAGCTGCCTTTTGTAATGTGAAGACTCTTTGTAAATGAGTAAAACTCGCATTTCCCAACACAGTATTCCATAACTCATTACTGAGTGGAATATTAGGTGGTATGTTGTTAAAGCAGCTTCCTGGTTCCAGTTGCTACTATCCGAATGGCAAAACTGATTTTGCCAATTTACCACAGACAATACTAATATGTTCAGTCCAGGTAAGAGATGGATCAAGATTTACTCCCAAAAATTTTACTGAATCCACCTGGGAGACAGTCCGATGGACATTGTGATTATTTGAAAATAGCATGTTTGTTTCGTTTTGTTCAAAAATAACTCATTTGGTCAAACCATTGTTTTGCGTGGCTGTAATGTCTCTAAAATCTCATCAACGTCAGTGATTGATTCCATATGAAGAGTGAATGATGTATCATCAGCGTATAATATGGTCAGTAGTTCACGTTTCAGTAGCATGTGAGAGGGTAGGTCATTGGCATAAATTAAGAACAAGAAAGGACCCAAGATGGATCCCTGCGATACACCTTTTAATAACCGTTCCTGGCTTATGTTATCATTATTGTAGACCTTTTGAGTTCTGTTCTCAAGGTATGATTGAATGATGTTTCTAGAAACTCCTCTCATTCCTTTACCATTCTAATTTCTCCAGTAATCTTTCATGATTAACACATAAAAGCCTTTGACAGATCGGTAAATACCGTTAAACATGATTGTTTATTTTCAAAAGCAGATATTGTTTGCCAGTCTATTTACCGCATCAACAGTACTTTTTTTTCTAAATCCAAATTGGTGTGCATCAAACAAGTTGAGTTTTTCCATGTGATCACTAAGTTGTATCAAGATCGCCTTTTCCATTACTTTAGAAATTGTTGGTAAAATATGTATTTGTTATAGTTTCCGGTAGTTGATCATCACCCTTTTTAGGATGGAAATTTTAAAGGCTGGGAGGAAAGATTCCGTCAGAGAGACGTTTGTGATGAAGTGGAGGTTTAATCAGGGGGTGATATAAATTGTTTGAGCAATTTGGTACTGATTCCATATATATCTGAGTATTCTTGGTTTTAAGATTGTAGAATTGTAGGTTTCGCTTCTTAAAAGGCCTATAAAGAAATTTGGTAATTTATTGAATTCATATCAATTGAAGTATTTTCTTGGTTCCAATGCCATGAACAATATTTTCCAGGGGTTGGTGAAGAATTCATTAAAAATGTCTACATCAAATTCGTGTTGAGTTCTTTATTGACATTCCTCTTTTGCTATTTATAATTTCATACTGTTTTATTTTTTGTCAGATAAGTTATTTGATTATGGTAATGGCTCTTCCCCAACTTGGTTATATTTTTTCTTTATTGTGTCTACTGTAATTTTAAAATCACTTGAATTATTTTTTGTCATTTTCATATGTGAGTTGAACAGTTTGTTTGAGTTTATTAATTTCAGGGTTCTCCAATGATTTCTGAGTTTGGTTTTTCACAGACTTGGATTTGATTAGCGGAAAGGAATAATTAAAATGCCTCATAAATATCTCATGAAATTTCTGGGTCATTCTCTCAGATGTTGATTCTTTATATATATCTGTCCATGATTCATCAGTGAGTGCAGTTCAAACCTTTGCAAATTTTACTTGAGAAGTTAGTTATAGTTAAAATATTCCTTTTATGACTTTTAATTGGTATTAATATTTGAGGGTCATGATCAGACAAAGGTGCACTAAGAACTTCTGATTTTGAGTTTTCAATGTTTGTGAAGATATTGTGGGCAAGTTTTGGAGTTTCCGTTTTTGGGCGAATAGATTTTTTGAGTCGATGTTGAACTGTTTTAAAAGATCGATTAACATATTTGATTTGCTCTCTTGGCTCAGAAAGTTTACGTTGAAGTCCCCACATATTACAACATTTGCTTTGCTATAGTGTTTCTCAATGTAGAATAGAGCTTCTGTAATTATAAAGCCAAATTCAGGGACTCTTGTAAGCCTTACCCCTACCATGTATTGGAAACAGTATGCCTTATCCACAGTAAGTTTAAAGATAGAGTGCATTCTACAGCACAACACATCACTAGACAAGCCCTTAATTTAACTTTACCACTCCCAAGGTCTACACAGATAAAACACTCCATTATATATAACGGCAAGAAAATGTTCAATCACTTACCTAATGAAATAAAAACTATTACAGATAAAAGATTTAACTTTACCACTCCCAAGGTCTACACAGATAAAACACTCCATTATATATAACGGCAAGAAAGTTCAAAGTTTCCGTGAGAAATATTTTACTAGAAAGAGCATTCTACTCGCTAAACGAATTCTATTCGCAAACATTTTAAAATTAAAAAAAAAAAAAAATTTTTTAATTTTTTTTTCATTTTACTTTATCTTATGTAAAATGTTTTATATTATTTTTACCAGAATTTTGTGTATTTTATATATATATATATATATATATATATATATATATATATATATATATATATATATATTTATTTATATTTTTTTTTTTATATATTTAATATTTTTTTTATATATTATTGCCTGTCTTGACTTGAGAAATTACGTGTATTGGCCTGCACCAAAATGTATTTTATGAATTGTAAGTGTATTTATGTATATATATTTAGTAGTTTCCCATAGTTCTGACAATGTGGCGTTGCATGCTCAAGTATTATAGTATTATTTTGTTCTTTTTTAACCTACCACTTTGTCAATAAGAGTTACCATTCTTCAGACAATACAGTAATTTTGATTGATTCATTGATACAAATGGAAAATCGCGTTTATCTCCCTAAGGACATGATTTATCGTAAAATTGATGGGAAAAACTATTTTGTAGAAAAAATGACAAGCCACAACTTTTATACAAGCCATTTTTTCATATCTCCAATACTTTCTGGAGTTGTAGCTCAAAATATGAATTCGGAGATTTTTTTTAATTTTTAGGACCTTACTCATGGTAGAGAATTGCTTAATATTCTTACATTTAACAACCCGAATCCAGAATTTCAGCTGTTTTGCAATTTTTGTTAGGACAATCTATATTGATTGGAGTATTACATGTTTGTAAACATTTACTTTTCATCATTTACTTATAATAAATTGTTTGCAAGACATTCTTTCTTTTCACCAAAAATATAACGTTTTTATAGGTTACAAGTTTTGGACAGAAACAAAAACAGTGTAACGGTCAAGTACTCGGATAACAAAGCAGTGATTAATGCCCGACCTTTCAAGATTGAATTCTTCAAAAATGATGTTCTAGTCAGCGTAGTTAACAGTAGAGGACTATTCACTTTTGAACACTATAGAAAAAAAGGAGGAGAAACAGATGGCAATGAAGAACAGGGGCAGACCTCTGAAGATCCTGGTGCTTGGGAGGAGAACTTCAAATCACATCATGATAGCAAGCCAAAAGGGCCTTCAGCTATTGGTTTAGATGTCACTTTTCCAGGAGCTTTGAGGATCTATGGTTTACCAGAACATGCCGATGGGTAAAGTGATTCATCTTTTATTAACACACTTTTATTAGTTTCTAACTAACAATGTAATCAAATCTTACAAGTTAAATTCTAGTTGTCTGATTAACGGGAAATTTGGCAGGTGTTCATAGTTCTCGTGACAATGCATTATGTAATTATTTTTAGAGAAAAAAAATCAAAATTCACAAATTCAAGATGGCGGACGAGTTTTGTTTTCGGGGTCATAGAATCTGAATTTTTTGTCAAAATTCACAAATTCAAGATGGCGCACAAGTTTTGTAATTATGGTTCGATTCGATTCAAAATTGGTATGTGGGGGTTTTCCAAAGAGAGTAAACGTTATCTGAATAGGAGGTACTAATAAGCTCTAGCCAATTACAATCTTGTAGCATTAACCCGTCATAGTGACATATGTGGACGTGAGTACAGGTGGCCCACGTAACATACAGAGTGCTCCAATATACATTCAAGAGCCTGTAACTCTCAGATACCAGAGTGCAGTATGGGCTTGTCCGCCACTGTTCAGAGAGAATGGTGGCCATGACATGCCCATATACGTCACTATGACTCACAAATGATCTTTCATCTCTTTCTATTAGTGTCATCATTGTATTATGGGGAATAGACTCTCCTACTCTGATAACGTTTACTCTCTTTGGGGTTTTTCATGATCAAGGATTATAAATTTTTTGTTAACCCTTTCCGTACGGCTGACGCAGCATATGCGACACCGAGGATATGTGCCGCACAGACGGCTGTCGCATATGGTCGACGACATGTATTCTGTCTCCTGGACGACTGCCGGTTGGGATGCGATGCATAAAATTTTTAGATTTGGCATACAGACTGTTGTCAACGTTTGCGTTCACTGCATGCTAACGCTCAGGCGGCTGCGATATGGTCGACACGTCGATCATATGCGACATCCGACAACCTGGCATGGCCAGTGCTAAGTCGAGTGCAGTGTTTTGTTTTTCGCCAGTATGCCTTGAAATGTTGTCGGAGAATGTTTGCTGGTCCCTCGAGGATCGTCGCGGGCAAAAGACAAAAAAAATCACGATAGCCATTGTGGATTATCTGAGGCTGAAGTCCCGTAATATTTTAACTGTTAAGTATAGTGTCGCATGTCGACAACCGTCTGTTCGACCGGTCTGTAAGTATAGTGTCGCACATAGTCGACAGCCGTTTGTTCGGCACGGTCTGTATAGTGTCGCACATAGTCAACAGCCGTCTGTTCGGCACGCTCAAAAGTCCCGTCTGTACGGAATGTTTTTTCGTGTAGGCTGCCGTACGGAAAGGGTTAAAATTCATAAAATCAAAATGGCTGCTCCAAGATGGCGGACGATCCCTGTGATTATGGTCCGATTCTATTCAAAATGTGGAGGTTTTCGGGGTCAGAGATTATGAATTTTTTGTCAAAATTCATGAAGTTCAGATGGCGGACGAGTTTTATAATCATGTTCCGATTCTGTTCAAAATTGGTATGGAAGGGGTTTTTGGGGTCAGAGGTTATGGCCATTCCGTAGGACCTTGACGGCCAATCCAACGACCGGGGAAAGTATTATCCAAATAGTTTCTTACTTGTCCGTAGTAATGTGGTGGTGCTCCATCTTGTTGGAATACAATATCCATATCGAATTCATTAGGATTCGCTTCGACGATTTCGGTGATTAGAGGGTCAACAGTATTTTCCAGCATATTCAAATACAGTTCCCTGTTAAATTTTGTTCAATGAATAGAGGTCCTACAATATGGTTTCCCAATATTCCTGCCCAAACGTTAAATTTTTCTGGATATTGAGTATGAGTTTCCCGGAAAATGTGAGGGTTGGTGTAACTCCAATAACGGCAATTTTGTCTGTGAACCGCCGTTGAGATAAAATGTAGATTCGTCACTGAAACAAATATTGTGGAGATAGGTAGGATGCCTTGCAATGGTTTCCGTCATAATTTCGTAGAATTCTGAATGACCTGGGGGCTTTTTGTTCTGTACACTACCGGTAGTTGTAAATTTGGTTACAAGTTCCCTTAAATATTTTCTACAGATAGGACGATTCGGAAAAGGATCAGTAAAAATTCTTTCGGTTTCGTGAAAGTTACGCGTCGCACGGTAAATAAAAATTGCTTCGATTTTTTCTTCCAAAGGACGAGAATTGACCATTTTAGAGATAGTTTACGTGGTACCTATTTACTAGTAAAACCGAAAACTAAATGAGAATATTTTAACTGAACAATGATGTTTGTTGTCGTACTGACATTTCTTGTCATTTTTTGTTTAAACAAAAAATAACCTATCAAACCTTATCGAGTTGTTGGAATTGCCATATGGCAGAGAAAAACAAATATTTCTAGATGTATCGATATTAATGTGTTTGTATGCAGGTAATTATTAAATATTCCGCCATTTTGTAGTAGGTGAAGATATTGACTTTATATTCTAGGGTTGTGAAGTATTCGTCAGGAGCTTCAAAAGGATGTGTCACAAGACCCCCCTTTCAATTTGTTTTTTTCCCAGATCGCGCCTAGTCGCCATCTTGAAAGTTTCCTCTGTCAATTTTACTCCAAAATATAGTATTCATGCTTCAATTTCATTATCCCAAGTTTCAATTTTTTGAGCTGACCAGTTCAAAAAATAAAAGGGGGGGGACATTAAAGAAAAGCACTGTATAGATATAGACATTTCTATCCGTCGATTGTATACGACTGCCATGGCAGGTGACCTGGTAAAAATCAAATATTATCATTGAAGTTAACCAATCACGATTTTTATCTATGATTCGCAGGCTTGCTCTGAGAACAACTAAACCCGGTGGCACGGACCCCTACCGCCTTTACAACCTCGATGTCTTCGAGTACGAACTTGACTCTACCATGGCCATATATGGTGCAGTTCCTGTCGTCTATGCCCATAGCCCCAAACACACAGTAGGCGTTTTCTGGCACAACTCGGCTGAAACCTGGGTGGATATCAATAACAGCAAAGATGGCAATGTCATGTCCTCCCTGGTGAATCTCGTCTCTGGTAGCAAGTCTGACAATAGTGTTGAAGCCCATTTTATGAGCGAGAGTGGCATAGTTGACATGTTTGTGCTGATGGGGCCCAAGCCCAGAGATGCTGTGCGGCAATACGCCTCGCTGACCGGAGTGGCCCCCTTACCTCAGTTCTTTACACTGGCCTACCACCAGTGTCGATGGAATTACAACGACGAAGATGATGTCTCTTCGGTTGTGGAAAACTTTGACATCCACGATTTACCTGTGGATATAATGTGGTTGGACATTGAATACACTGATGGTAAAAAGTACTTCACCTGGGATCCCATTAAATTCGCACATCCCGAAACGATGATTAACAATCTCACTGCAACAGGTAGGAAACTTGTTGTTATCATCGATCCTCACATAAAACGAGAGGCTGGCTACTTCCTCCACGAAGATGCTTTGGCGAATGACTATTATGTCAAAACGAAGGATGGCAATGTGTACGAGGGTTGGTGTTGGCCTGGGTCTAGCAGTTACCTGGACTTTTATGATCCTAAAACTATGCAGTATTACAAAAGCCTCTACGCTTTGGATAAGTTCAAGGGGACAACAAACGATGTGCACATTTGGAATGATATGAATGAACCGTCAGTTTTCAATGGGCCCGAAGTTACCATGCCAAAAGACTGTCTGCACCATGGGGGATGGGAGCACAGGGATGTCCATAACGAATATCCATTGGCACATGTAAGTAAGATGTTGAAATCTTTGGCACAAGTTGAATTATTTTCGTGAATGTCTCCCATTGTATGGATTAAAACGTAACTAAAAACAACAAATGAGACACATGATAGCGTATCCTTGTGGTTTATTATGATTGCTGAAGATATCTTTGTTATTTTCAATCTTTTATATGGGCAATTTTTTGTTCTACATCCTGTTAAAAATATGCCTCAATCAGGAGCTGTCATATCCATCACTTCAAGGGGGGTCATCTAGTGGTATGAAAATAATTTAAGATTTTTAGTACTTGTAAAAGCGTATCCATCTTCCTCTAGAGAGTTGGTATGGAAAAACTGAATCAAAAAACGTTTATCAATTTTTTTTTTCTAAAAAATATTTTTTTTCATAAAAAAAATAACTATATATTGATCATGTATGTTTTATGTCGAGTTTTATGTATTACTTCACAAAAAATGATCCATAAAATGAATGAAATAATGGCTTTTACAAAAACAACAAAAATTAACTGAAAAACAACAAAAAATTAACAAAAAATCTACTCATGAACAATAGATACGAAATATTGCATGATTAAGACAACATTTTTCAAAAGGAAATGATAAAAAGACAACATTCATAGTAATCAAGTTGTTGAAAAAAAACTTGATTAAGAATCATTTTAGAAATCTGAAGAAAACGAACACAATCAATCAATATGTACTTTATTGACTGAAGAAATAAGATTCTCATTGAAAAAGCATAGTTTACAATTTACAATAATGAACAATTCAATAAATAAGTATATGTATAAAATGTATAAAATCTATCCATAAACGAGAAACAATCACATCTGAAAAAAATTAAAAAAAATTATAATAAATAATAATATATAACAAGAAGTAACACATATAAAAAAACAACATGAGTATGATGTTGGTATATGAGATTAATTGATAAGATTAAAGGTAGAAGAGTAAAGGGTTGAAAAGTGTCAGAATAAAAATCTTCCAAGCTATAATAAGGTCGATCACATAGTAATAAATGCACAGCCTTTTTGAAATTATCATTGTAGGTAATATCCCTTATATGTATTGAATGAATGTGTTTTTTTGTGGAGGAACAACGTTTCTTGACATGTTTTTTGGGTAACCGTCCACAGTCTGAAAATGAAAATATAATCAGGAAAATCTATACAAGTGTAGAAAGTGCAAACTAATTAGTTCACCCCGATAAGTTATTGCCTTCACCAAATTATATTTCCTATAGAAAAATGATTCAATTTGTCAATAACTTGCCGTTTTCTGAATTTGCCTATCAATTTTTTTTTTAATTCAAAAGATACTTCTTTATATCGTTTTTGATTGACGTTTCGGGGACTTTATCTGCCCCCGTTCTCAAAATCTTCTAAATCTCCTTTAATTGTTTTAATAATTTGGATTTTTTCTTGCAGAGTATTTTTCGCTTTTCCAACTGACGGATGTCAATTGAGACGCGCCAAAAAAGTTTGAGAGTAACGTATTGTTCATTTGATATATGGGGTGTTGATCAGATCAGTTTATTAGTATTCTACCATAAGTGCGCCAAAGTGAACATCAGAGTTACATCAGAAATCGACAAATAACCGTCTCAAAAAATTGCAGAACATATCCTCACATCCAATGGCGATCATACGATTGAATGGAATAGGACAAAAATCTTGATGAAAGAACCACATCAAGAGAGGAGAAAATTGAAAGAAACGGCCTGTATTCTTCTTTCCAATAACAACTGCTTTTCAACAAATTCTGTTGAAATGGATCATACATGGTTACCTCTACTCAGAGAGGAAGTGAGATATGGTAGAATGCCAATAAACTGATCTGAACAACACCCCATATATCAAATGAGCAATACATCACTCTCAAACTTTTTAGGCAGATCTCAATTGACATCCGTCAGTTGGAAAAGCGAAAAAGACTCTGCAAGAAAAAATCCAAATTATTGAAACAATTAAAGGAGATTTAAAAGATTTTGAGAACGGGGGCAGATATAGTTCCCGAAACGTCAATCAAAAACTATATAAAGAAGTATCTTTTGAATTAAAAAAAAAAAAAAATGATATGCAAATTCAGAAGACGACAAGTTATTGACTATTTGAATCATTTTTCTATAGGAAATATAATTTGGTGAACGCAATAACTTATCGGGGTGAACTAATTAGTTTGCCCTTTCTACACTTGTATAGATTTTCCTCATTATATTTTCATTTTCAGACTGTGGAAGGTTACCCAAAAAACATGTCAAAAAATCCCTTATATAATCTGGTAAATGGTTGAACATCTTGCAACCATTTTAGATAAAAGAGTCCTTCACTAAGGACGAATTTGGTCTTGGTAAATTGATTCTGTTATGCTTGCGAATAGAGTAATGGGAAGGAGTAGTATTAAAATTATACAAATGTTTTTTAATTAAGCATACTGTTTCAAGGATGAAAATGGCGAAAACAGTATGTATTTTAAGGGATACAAATGGTTTACGGGGATCACGTGCCTTTGCTGTAGATAAATATCTAATTGCCCGTTTTTGTAGTACCATGGTGCTTTGTAAGAGATTGTTATTGCATACTCCCCAAAATGGAATTCCGTATCTCAGGTGGGACTCTATCAAGGCATAGTAACTTGTTTTTGCTACTGAGAGTCCGAGCTCTTTTGTTACAAGTCTCAGAGCAAAGCATCCAGAGGCTAATTTCTTATTTAAATTGAAAACATGTTCAAATTTCAATTTATTGTCGATGGATATTCCCAGAAATTTAGTGTTATCGCGGCTCTCGATAGAACCATTATCCAATTTAATATTGCTTAGTTCACACCTAAAAGATATAATGTTGGTTTTCGTTACATTCAAAATAAGACGATTAGAATTACACCATTGTTTTATTGATTTTATGACAGTAAGGATTTTTTCTTGCAGAAAGTTAGCATTTTTGTCTTGCCATAAAATGGTAGTGTCATCGGCAAAAACTGTGAATTTTCCTGATATGTTTATGCTAAGCAAATCATTAATATATAACAAAAAAAGGGTGGGGCCCAATATAGATCCTTGGGGTACACCACAAATAACAGGTGTACTATCTAACAGGGTAGTGGTTTTTACTATTTGGTAGCAATCGGTTAAATAAGACTTCATCCAGTCGTTAACTACACCTCTAAAGCCATAGTGGTGAAGCTTAGCTAACAGTATCTCGTGATCAACACAGTCAAATGCCTTTGAGAAATCACGAAATACTGCCGCAACAAAATACTACTTCACCCCTATTGACATTTGTGTATACTCCCTGAAAGAATGAGAAAATGGCATCGCTGGTATTTTGTTTCCCTGAAAACTGTACTGATTTTGAGAAATTATGGAATATTTTTCAGAGAATTTTGTTATTCTATTATTAACTAACTTTTCAATGATTTTAGCTAGAGTAGGTATGAGAGAAATTGGTCGGAAGTTTGCTGGCTTGTCATAATTACCTCCTTTATGTATAGGTATGACAATTGATGTTTTTAGGAAATCAGGGAAAATACCTCTGTGAAATGAATCATTAATCAGTGTGGCCAATACATCAAGAGCCTGATCTGGCAGATTTTCAAAAATTTTAATAGAAATTTCATCTATTCCATGGGTTTTTTATTTTTAATTTTTTATAAGTTCTTTCAGTTCCCTAGTATCAGTATCATAAAGTAAGAAAGATTGAGGAATAGGGGGAAGTGGTCTATAGGATTAATATTTCTTGATAAGTCTTTAGTTAATGCGCCAGCAATAGTGCAGTAATTATTGCTTAGTTCATTGGGAGATAGAGTTATTTCGGATTTGTTTTGCTGTTTTTTCCTCTTAAATCATTTATGATATTCCAGCTAGTTTTTAGATTTGTTATCAGATTCGTTTATTTTATTTTTATAATTTTCCTTTGCAGTTTTGATCAAAGTTCTATAAATCCTCCGATAGTTACTAAAAAAAATGTGAAAAAAAGTTGCATTTGTGTATTTTCTGATATGCAAACATCTAAGATTTTTAGAAGACGTTTTTATTCCCAATGTCAAAAAAGGTTTTTTTTTATTGAGTTTATGTACAGGAAAGGATTTATTGAACAGTGTTGCAAGATGTTCATGAAATGTTTCGAAAGGTTTTTCTAAATCAAGGATGGATTTCCAATCAGAGAGAGTTGAAGCTTCTTTGAATTTATCGAAATTTGATTTGCTATATAATCGACTATACTTGTTTGCTTTTGAGTGAGTATATGAGACATTGAAAGTGCTTAATACAGCTTCATGATCTGAAAAGTTACCTAAGGAAGTGTATTTATCATTAATTTTTTATATATTTTTTGTTGTGAATCACCTAGACTAAACATCTTTTCAGGATATGTTACTGATAAGATAAAAATTCCTCTATTCTCATATTCAATGGATCCTTTATATCAAATTTTAGTCGTTTGCATCCTCTTGTTCAAACTGTATGAATCCATTACAAATTAAGGTAGTGATCCTTTATTTTAAATATAGGTAGTGTATGGATCCTTTATTTCAAATATAGGCAATGTATGGATTCTTTATTTCAAATGTAAGTAGTGTAAGGATCCTTTATGGCAAATGTAAATAGCGCATGGATCTTTTATTTCAAATATAGGTAGTGTATGGATTATTCATTTCAAATTTAGGTAATGTATGGATGCTTTATTTCAAATTAAGTAGTAGGTGAATACTTTATTTCAAATTTGGTAGTACAATCGTTCATCGTCCTACATACATTTTATTTTTTGAGTGTAAGGATCCTTTCCTTTCAAATATAGATACAACCTTTTATCGTCCTCATCAAAGACTGGTAAGGATCCTTTATGCCAAATGTAAATAATAGTGCATGTATCATCTTTTTCAAATTTAGGTAGTGTATGAATCCTTTATTTTATATATAAGTAGTATATGGAAAGGTAGTGCAAGGTCTTTCAAACAACCTTTCATCATCCTCATTATGAATTTTGATTTCAGAAAAGGAAATAAAGGGGTAAAGATGTTAAAAAAGTAAATTTGAAAATAAATAAACCCGACTGCGTAAAAAAGATGGAAACGAGATGACCAGAAAATATTGCGAGAAAATTATGTTTTAATAGGTTAACTATTAAACTTAATGCTGTAAACAATCTCATGCAGTCGAAGGCATCTTCTTTAATTTAACAATGAAGATATATTATCGCCTCCGACTGATTGTTTACGGTATTTAGTTTAATAGTTAACCTCTTGAAAAACATTATTTTCTGAAAATATTTTCTGGTCAACTTGTTTCCATCTTTTTTAAAGTTAACTTTTTACACAGTCAGGTTTTTTTAGTTTCAAATTTACTTAGTATACTATTATTTTTTTATTTTACACTCTTTAGTTATTCACAAAATGGCATCTGGTTGTCGCCATATTGAATTTTGTCACAATATGGCTTCTGGTTGTCGCCATATTCAATTTTCATTATAGCTGTCATGTTTTTATTCACAATATGGCGTCTGGTTGTCGCCATATTGATTTTGATTACTGTCATGTCTTTAGTCACACTCGCAAGATTAAGACAATTCGATTGACGTAAGAATCATCAAAATCGGCCCACGCATTTGATCTCTAGGAACAAACATACATACATGATAAACACAAAACCCTCAATTTCAAATAACGGATCATACCTAAATTTGAAATAAAGGATCCATACACTACCTATTTTCCAAATGAATGATCCCCTACATTTGAAATGAAGGATCAATAAATTATCTAAATTTGAGATAAAAAAGCTCCCTGTACTACTTACATTTAAAATAAAGGATCCATACACTACTTACATTTTAAATAAAGAATGCCTAGCCCACCTACATTTGTAATAAATGATTTCTACACTACCTAATCTGAAATAAAGGATTCATATACTTCCTACATTTGAAATGAAGGATCAATGCACTACCTATAATCAAAATAAAAGGTCCATGCACTTCATACGTTTGAAAAAAAAAGGATCCATATACTACTTCAAATATATTTCAAAATGTACTGCCTCAAATCACCTAAGGGGACATGACCCCTTCCTATGACCCCACCTGATTATGGTTGCTGAAGATATCGTTGTTATTTTCCATCTCTTATATAGGTAATTTTTTGTTATACAGCCTTTTGAAAATGTGGCTCAATTTTGAATAATCCTTTTGGTTGCATACCCCAATTTATATATTCAAACTTTATATCATTTTTCATTTTATTTAGATATGAATGGATTACCCCCTTTACAAAAGTTTCATTAATTTAACCACTTAAAAATAAGAGAATACTAGAAATAAATAAAAATAAAATTATTTTACACATAAACTACGGAAATAAGAACATAAATTATTGGTAATTAAGATTAAATTTCAAATTAAAATTACTCTTTTTCCAGGGAGATTTTTGAGAGCACCTTTGAAATTGTGTTTAAGACACATTGAAATTATTTAAAGCACAATTACAATAATCATTACTTAATTTCATTAAACGAGTCAAAGAATTGTTAAGGCCATAGTTTGGTTTGAGCTATGAAAAGTTTTACTAACTAGATCAGCATTGTGAGTTATTTGAGACGGTACTCTGAAGTTTACTAATCCCAAAAGTTCAGGGGAAGAGAGTTCATTACTGAGCAAGTTCATTAGACTGGCTCTCAATATACAATTGTGAAGAGTTGGAATGTTCGGAAATGTCCCATAAGTATAGCTTCCACACTGTACATTCAATCTGTAAGCAATATGTCTTAGAAATCTATTCTGAATACGTTCATTGGTATTAATATAAATTTGATGGTGAGGAGACCACACTGTGGATGCATATTGAACTAAACTACTAAATCCTTGATGTTATCAACTCGTTTCATGACTGAACCGTTTACTTCATAGCGAAAGTTTAGAGGAACTTTAGATTTCGTTAGGCCATTCCTAAGAGACCATTCATGGAGATTATGATGTCATGTGAAGCTTTAAGCAGACTTTAGAAGTCAGTGTAGGAATATAGATTTTTACATCATCTACAAATATTAAACACTGACAAAAATCAAAGTGAGATATTAGATCATTTAAATAGAAGTTGAATAGCAGTTGTCCCAAGTGTGACCCTTGCGGAACTCCTGAAGTGACTTGTACGGGATTGGAGAGATGGCTCTTAATTTCAACATACTGGGACTCTAAGAAATTAACCATGGTGGAAAACTGAGTACCTCCAATTTATGAATTATAAAACATGATTCACTCTATTAAAAGCTTTTGAAAAGTCTGCATAAACAGAATCAATTTGAGTTCCAGTCCAACACATGTACAATATGATTCTGATATAATAGCAAATTAGTTGTAGACTTTCCTGTAGTGAACCCATGCTGTTCTCTTATAATAATTTTTTCATAACGTCATGTCAAAAATCTGTAGATAAAGGGTTCAAATAATTTGGGAAGAACAGATAGTTTTGTTATAGGGCGATAGTTACCAAAATTTGCCGTATCATTTTCGATATTGGAGATATGTAAAATGTAATGACATTTCCTATTAATTTAATTTTTTTGTAGTCTGTCGAATTATATTAGCATTTTTGATTTATTTTATTTGTGTATTTTCAAAAATTAATTCCATTTCTAGTTGTGAATTCTATTTCCATTGTTAAATGAGTATTTAGCTGAACTCTTGAATTTTTTCAGACCATTGGCACCTTCCAAGGACTCCTTGAAAGATCCAGCAACCAAAGGCCTTTCATCCTGACGAGAGGCCATTTTGCAGGCACCCAACGGTATGCTGCTGTTTGGACGGGCGACAACGCTGCCCAATGGTCTCACCTTGCCATTAGTTACCCCATGTGCCTGTCTGAAGCCCTGGGAGGTATAAGCTTTTGTGGGGCTGATGTGGGGGGCTTCTTTAACAATCCAGATGTCGAGTTATTGCAACGTTGGTACCAGGCAGCAATCTGGTTGCCATTTTTCAGAGCGCATGCACACATCGACACGAGACGGAGAGAACCATACCTGTTCAGCGAGGATGTGAGAAATAGGATAAGAGCTGCATTGCGGATCAGGTAATTTTATCAACGTTACAATTTCAGTAATCCCAAGAAACAGCACAAGACTGTTGATGGTATGCTTAAGAATATTTCAACAGCGAATATTGAGATAAAAGTTCATGAAAAAAAATCCTTTTTTTTTCTGAACTCGATAATTTGCTTGTGAACATGATGAAAGATATATTTAACCGTTTAAGAAATTTTTTATTTTCTATTTCTTCACTTTATGTGAAAAATTGAAAATTTGCTAAAACTCTTTCAGATGTGGAAATCTTGAACATAAATTGCTTTCATATACAAAAGGTTTTTTTTTTATCACATTTTGTATTTTTCAATATGTGGAAAGTTCCAATGAAAGACATCTGAAAATATGACATTAAATTTAATAGCTGTCTCTGTCGAATAAAAGTTCATAAATGGTTTTATGAAATAATTACGTTATGTTCAGTTTTAAAAAGACCAAAGGGTGATTGTCGGTTTATGATCTGCTCTGCACAAATTATCTCCTAACACTTTTAATATGGGGTCATACGCTAATTATTATTTTGATATGATGCGGTGCTTTTATTAACAGGCTTTTATTAGCTCCTCTTGAACTAACAATGTAATTTGACCCACTTCTAGTTGTCCGATTAACATGACATTTGGCGGGTGTTCATAGTTCCCATGACAATGCATTATGGAATTTTTGTTAGAGAAACAAACAAAATGGCGGCTCCAAGATGGCGGACAAGATTTGTGTTTATGGTCCGATTCGATTCAAAATTGGTATGTGGGGTTTTCAGAGTCGAAAATTATGAATATGAATATGATTTAGCAAATGAGTTTAACAGTATTTTTACCAAGGTGCCGGTTGACAACAGAGTCTATGATAGTCATTACCTTGAGTCAAATATTCAGATGAATCCTCACACTTTCTATATGTCCCCTATAACTAAAAATGATCTCCTAGATTTAATCCGCTCTCTAAAAATACAACTTCTTGTGGGATGGATGGTATGAACAATAATCTTTTAAAACAAACTGCGCTTTATGTATATGAGCCATTAGTATTTTTAATAAATCTGTCAGCTCAAAAAGGGATATTCCCAGAGAAGTTGAAATATGCTAGGGTATCACCCATCTACAAAAAAGGTGACCACACAGATCTGAACAACTATAGATCGATAAGCATTCTATCAAGTATCTCAAAACTGTTTGAACTGAATATGAAGAATCAGTTGACTAACTTTTTTAGCAAATTCAAACTACTCTCAGCATCTCAGCATGGTTTTACCAGAAACAAGAGCACAGAGACTGCTTTATGTGAACTCCATAGCAACATAATTGGACATCTGGACAACAACGAATATGTGATGAGCCTATTTCTCGATTTCTCACGAGCGTTCGACTGTGTTGATCATAGGCTGTTGGTTTCTAAGTTATCAAGATATGGTGTGAGAGGTCTTCCACTACAACTACTAATGTCTTATTTGACTGATCGAAAGCAGGTGGTGAGACTCAATGAAACGTGCAGTAGTCCTCTGAATATACTCCACGGAGTCCCACAAGGATCAATTCTGGGTCCCTTTCTTTATATAGTCTTTGCGAATGACCTAATAAGACATTTAAATAACAATCACAGCACAGGCATACACACAATATGTTATGCTGACGACACAAATATCCTGGTAGTTGATAGGGACTTGATTGCCTTGAAAAGTAAAGCCGAAAAAACATATGAACATGTTCTGAAGTGGTCAGAAATGAATAACCTGAAATTAAACACCTCTAAAACCCATGCACTGCTATACACTTTACGTAGGCAAAGTGTAAATTGTACTCTTTTTGAAAACACTGACAATTCGGTCGAAATGTCAGAACACGTAAGCTTGCTAGGTTTAACTATAGATGACAAATTGGCCTGGACTGTACATATAGACAACCTGTGCTCTAAATTGAGAAAAATGTGTTACTCGCTAAGGTTTATGACGAATCATTGTAGTGAAAAGGTGCCACTGACCCTATACTATGCTAATTTCCATTCACACTTAAAATATGGTATTCTGAATTGGGGTAATTGTGCCTCAGCAAGCAGAGTTTTCATTCTGCAGAAATATGCTGTGAGGATTTTAAGTAAAATAAGCTCTAGGGACTCATGTAGGGATTCATTTAAGAAATTTAATATTTTAACTGTGGCAGGAATATATATTTTAGAAACCTGTGTATACATTTTTAAAAATCAGAGTACCATGGCTGAACGTTCACATGATTATAATACAAGAAGTAAACACTTGTTATTACCACCACAACATCGTACTTCTCTGTTTCAACATAGTTATGTGGTAAATGGTTGTAAATTTCATAATAGTCTGCCAGAAACTATAAAAGGTTGCAAAAATGTATTTACATTCAAAAAAATGACGAAAAGATTCATTATGGATAAAACTTGTTATTCTATTGACGAATTTTTCCACTAACTTAACTTTATTTTAACTTTATTTTATCATGTACTATCCAATAATATTTATTGTTTTTATGATTTATGTAATCTTGAGTATATGTACTTAGATATGTATCCGGTGACTTCTTTCAGATTTATCATTGTATCATGATGTCAAACAGAGATATTGTATCATGTGCAATTTTTATTAACTGAAATAAAGATATATTATTATTTCTCAAAATTCATAAAAACAAATTGGCGGTCCAAAGATAGCCGACGATCTCGGTGATGTTATGGTCCGATTCTATTCAAAATTGATATTTGGGGGTTTTCGGGGACGGTGAATATGAATTTTTTGTCATAATTCAAAAATCCAGTATGGCAGACGATCTGTGTGATTATGGTCTGATTATATTCAAAATTGGCATGTGGAGATTTTCGGGGTCAGAGATTATGAATTATTTATCAAAATTCACAAATTCAAGATGGCGGACGAGTTTTGTAATTATGGCTTTTATTAGCTTCACTTGTAACTAACAAACAATGTAATCAAATCTTGGATGTCCATTTTAATCTACTTCTAATTGTATCGAAATGAAACTTAATTTGGTATCTTGGAGCTGATCTGATGTGAATAGTGGAACTCTTCAGTGGCTACTAGTAAAATATGGTGAATGCACTGAGGTCGTTCTCAGCATAATTTACAATTATGCTGGTGTTCCGCAAGGATCTATTCTCGCACCAACACTATTTCTACTTCACATCAACGACCTGTTGAAAGCAACTTCATGTCCAGTACACAGCTTTGCCGATGATAGTACCCTCCATACCGCTTTCTCTTCCAGGGCCCCTATATCAGCCCGTGAAACCAGAAATGAACGAGGAAGAAATGTTAATAATATAAATATGGACTTAGCAACAATTCTCGAATGGGGATCTAATAACTTGGTAGAATTCAATGCAAACAAAACACAAGCATGTCTTTTCTCTAGAAAAGCCGATCTCACTGTGCCTAACATAACTTTGTCAGGAGTAACCATACCACTGAAGCCATCCATATCGATGCTTGGTATTACTATCAGCAATAATCTTTCCTGGGAAAATCACGTGAGGTCCATTGCCAAAAGTGCATCCCAAAACTTGGTTTTGTTTTAGTGCCAAGAGCTATTTCACCCCAGTCAGCTGCTTATGATCTATAAGGCACAGATCCGACCTGTCCTGGAATACTGTTCCCATATTTGGAGTGCGGCACCTAAACATATCCTGAGGCTATTGGATTCTGTCCAAAAGGGCAATTCGTCCTCGGTGATGCCTACTACAAACTCGCTCACTTGTCTGGAATACGTAGAAAAGTTGGCGATTTGTCTCTATTTTATAGATATTTTCATGGGCGATGCTCTTCTGAAATATCAACAATCGTTCCTGCTTTGGCAGTCTCTTGAGATTAACCCGTCAAGTTCAGTCATCACACCCCTTCATGGTCACTTTGGAGACCTGCAGAACATCACTTTCCAAAGACTCGTTCATCCAAGCAACAGCGAGGCTTTGGAACTCATTGCCTCGGGGGGTGTTCCCCGAGGCATACAACCTTCAGAAATTTAAGAAGGACACCAACCCCTCCTTCTTTCCCTAGGTTCCCACGATGTTCTCTGAACATTACAGGATATCCCTTTTCGTGGGAACCAGAACATGAAAAAAAAAAAAAAAAAAAAATTCAAAGATATGCCGAATGCACTGGTTCTCAGCATATTCGCCAAAATTTAGACTTTTATCTCATGTGGATGAATCAATCAAAGATCTTTTTTTTTTTGTCAATGACTTTTTTCAAAGCAAGCTCAAATATTTATTACGCTATAACATTTTAATATTTATTTATTTATTTATTTATTTAACGGCAAAGCCAATTTACATTTACATTTAACAAAGTGTGATAAAGTATAAAATATTATTGAACTCTTATGTCTAAAGTCTACACTAGAATTTTACAAAACATTTAGCGAAGTGTGAAATACAAAGTATTAATGAATCCTTATGTCTAGTTACTATATTACTAAAAGATGAAACAAATCTGGTATTAACAAAGAAAATGATGTAACCCATCTGGTACTTACAAAAGAAAATGGTAAGGTAAAGAAAAGAAAAGAAAAGTTTCGGAAACGCTATAGCCTTTTCAATTGATTT
Organism: Gonioctena quinquepunctata; assembly: GCA_018342105.1. Classification (NCBI taxonomy): domain Eukaryota; kingdom Metazoa; phylum Arthropoda; class Insecta; order Coleoptera; family Chrysomelidae; genus Gonioctena; species Gonioctena quinquepunctata. The sequence continues at coordinate 140,542 of JAFIRS010002478.1, read as the reverse complement.
TTGAAGACCTGAAGTGACACATTAAACAAATCTAAGTTATTATGACATTCATTTCCCAGCTTCAGAATACGAGGAATCGGACTGTTCATAGCATAATTGGTATGGAAAAAATTTATATGAAAAATATCAGGATTTCTCGTATCTTTTTTGTTTGATATGAAAAGTTATTAGTTGTAGTATTTCTGGGCAGTTGATCTTATTATTTATTATTTTGAAGAGGAAACTCAAGTTCATAGAAATTCTCCTATCTTCCAATGATTTTATATTTAACTTGGTTAAGAGTTGACTGTACTCATATTCATTTCGTTGAATACCAAAGTGAAAAGCACAATTCCTCAAGAATTTCTTTTGAACATTTTCAATCAAATCGATATTTACATTATAATATGGGTCCCATATAACCGAACAATACTCAAGAATGGATCTTACGAAAGCACAATATAAAATATTTTTTGTTTGAATTGAAAAATCAGTAGAAATTCTCAACACAAAACCTAGCATTTTGAGACTTTTTGTCACAATTTCTGATACTTGAAGATTAAAATTAATTTCGCTATCAAATTTAACTCCCAGATCGCAATAAATTTTTCTCTTTTAAGAACTATATTATTCAATTTATATTCAAAGAATATTGGACTTCTAATTCTAGCGACGTAATGATTTGACACTTATCGATGTTTACCTCTAACAAATTATTTCTACACCACATGGAAAAGCTTGAGATCTTTTTTGTACTAATTGCATCTTCCCGGCAAGTAATTGCCCGATAAAGTTTGAGATCGTCCGCAAACATAAGAAATTCAGAATAATTGAAAACAAACTCTATGTCCGATACAAACAAGTTGAACAACAGTGGGCCCATATGGGATCCCTGTGGAACCCCTGATGGAACCTGAATGGGTGTAGATGTTGTATCTCCGTATTTCACAGACAGAGTTCTACCAGTTAAGAAGCTATTGATTACTTGCAAAATATTCCCGTCTATACCAAGCGCTTGAAGTTTAGCTATAAGTAGGCCATGGTTGACTCTGTCAAAGGCTTTGGAAAAGTCCGTATAGACAGAGTCAACCTGTAGCCTCCTCTCAAGATTTTCAGCTATGTAGTTTGTGTAAAGAGCAAGGTTGGTACTAGTGGATTTACCTTCTGTGAAACCGTGTTGTTGGGGATTGAGTAAAGACTTACAGTCCCAGGAAAGTTTCTTTGTAAGCATAGAATCAAACATCTTAGCCATCTCTGACTGATTGCAAACTGCTCTATAATTCTTAATATTTTTCTTATCTCCTAGTTTATGTATTGGTTTCAGGAAGCTATGTTTCCAATAATCTGGAAAGGTGCCTAGAGCAAAAATTTGATTGAAGATATTTCGTAATGGAATTGCTAAAGTGTATAGACATTTGTGTATAAAAAATAAAGGTATCCCATCAGGTCCCATTGAGAGCTTGGGGGAAACAGAGAGAACGTAATCTATTACATCCGTTGCAGTAATACTGTAATTGTTGATATAGACTTTGTTTTCAAAATTATATTCAGGAGTAATATTCACTGCCTGGTTATTATATACAGTTGAAAAATAAGAGGCAAACAATTTGACAATCTCGGAAGTATTATTACTGACTTCATTTTCATAAAACATGGCTGAAGGTAACTTATAATCCTTTCTTTTACTCTGAATATAACCCCAAAAGGCATTTGGATTATCAGAGATATTATCTTCAATTTTATTAATGTAATTTTCATAGCACTGATCTCGAATAGCTTTACAACTGTCCCTCAATTTACAGAAATCATAATAGTAATCAATGTTGCCTGTTTCCTTATATTTTTTATGAGTGTTCTTTTTGTCATAAATCATTTTTCTGAGGATAGAACTGAACCAAGAGGGAAAGGTAGAAGTTTTGAATTTTTTTAAAGGAATAAATAGATGCATTGCCTGATAAATAATGTCATAAAAACAATTAATGTTATTATTAACATCTGAGTTACAGAGAATATGTTCCCATTTAACGTCAGCTAAAAAGTCATTTATCCCAATATAATTTCCATTTCTGAAATCAAAAAAGTATTCCTCATATTCAGATTCTTTTGGAATAGAAATATTTAAAGAAAATTCAATGGCAGTGTGCGAATACTATTTTGAAGATTTCATCTGTAGCGCTTGTATGCGGAGAAATGATTGTTGGAGAATATTAAATCTAGATAAACATTGGTACTATTTGGTATGGTATTCAGTTGGAAGAAATTATGAAAGCTGAGCGCTTGGTGAATTGCTATTCCCGGGAGTTTTCATTACAGTTAACATTTAAACCCAGATTGTCATTAAACCATGTGGCATCCGGAATATTATAATCTCCACATATAGTAAGGTTTGACTGAGCATAATTGCTGGTAACAAATTCAACAGTACTAATGTGATCCTCATATAAATTGATAGGTGAAGATGGAGGAATATATATAGCACCCAGTACTACGGTTTTGTTCTTAAGATTAAAATAAATGAATACTTGTTCTAAATCTACACTGTCAACAGAGGGTATTTTTATTCTTTTAGCGGATAGAGTTGATTTCACTGCAATTAAAATACCTCCCCCACGTTCCTTCCCTGTAGTAACAGGATCACGGTTCCAACGAAATATATCATAACCTGTTAGCCCAAGTTCTGCATCGAGATGATCATTGGTGAGCCAGGTTTCTACAATAACTATTATGCTATAGTGGGAACACAGGGCAGCATTACGAAATTCTGTAAGTTTAGTTCTCATACCGCTGGTGTTGAAGTAATAAATATTGATGTCGTCATCTAGTTTTTTGGATGGGCCTTTGCGATGAATGGACTGCCATTAGTATACTTGATGAAAAGGTCGTTTTCTCCATTTATTTTTCTTGTCTCCATCTCTTCTTTCAATTTATTTAAATTCTCATAAATTGTTTTTAGTTAGTAGTATTATTTGTTCAAAGTGTCAATGCTTATCAAATTTATGGCTGTTTCCAATTAATCATCACTATGGGTGTTCATCAATTCATTCCGAATGTCATACAAAGTAGGCCATTATTGGGACGTCTATTTTTTCTAGACAGATTTCATTTAAAAAATGGTTTTACATATCAACCGTACTAACTGTTTTATGCAAGGCAGGCTTTATATTAGAAAATTGTCGATTAGGTTTTCAATTTTTCATATGAAGTGGAGAAGCAGCATGTCACAAATTTCATCAAATCCGTGCTCTTTCCATAAAAAATAACTTCTTCAGTAATTAAGTCATGATTATGAGCAACTGACATATTTTTATGATGTGGAATCAACTTATCGATTACTGTTTCTTTGAACACAAAAAATATCAAGATAGACCTTTCAGACTTCTAGTCGCAAATATCTAAAAAAAATATTCATTTCAGGTATGCACACTTGCCACTTTGGTACACCCTATTCTGGGAGCATGAAGTTAACGGCGATCCCGTCATCAGACCTCTTTTCTACCAGTACCCTGAAGAAGAAAATGTCGTGGATATAGACAACGAAGTGCTCGTAGGCACTTCAGTCCTAGCGAGGGCGATATCTGAGCCGGGCGTCTCGACCGTTGACGTACACCTTCCCGGTGGCTCCGATGAATATTGGTACGACATGGAAGATTTCAAAATGTACCGAGGCACCGGAAATTACAACATCCCCGTATCTCTGGACAAAATGGTGGCTTTTTACCGTGGAGGTAGCGTGATTCCGAGAAAAGACAGGCCCCGGAGGGCGTCATCTCTCATGCACGACGATCCTTACACTCTGTATGTTGCGCTGGATAGCAAGCAGAGAGCTTCCGGTACTCTTTACATCGATGACAACGTAAGCTACGATTATAAGAACAAAAAGTACTTGTACATCCATTTGCAGTTCGAAGACAACACTTTGTCTAGCAGCTTAATTGATAAGACTGATTTCCCGAGCAGAGAGTGGGTGGAAAGAGTAGTGATTTTGGGCCCTCCCCAAGACATTGTCGGCGCCAAGCTTTCTAGTAAGAGTCTGGGGACGGTCGAGTTGGAAACGTCTTACATTAATGAAGACAGGGCGTTGGTGATACGGAAGCCGGGTGTTAGCATAAGAGAGCAGTTTTCTATTAAATTGCACTAGGTATCCATTGATATTGTGGATCATCATCGAGAAATCATTGAACATTTGAATTATCATAATCTGATTGGATGTTACGATATATCACCTAGTCTTTTAAAGAACATTCCTGTTTTTCATTTTGTCTTTTCACACACCGATCAATTAATTTATGTATTTAGCTGATTCTAGGCAATCAATTACAAAACCCTGTGAAATTTCAGTTTAGATTTGTTTTCTAGAGTAAAGGATGTTGGGAAAATGTATGTGTTGAAGGTATTTTTAGGGCCAACATGAAGTGATGAAATTGTTTACATTCGCAGAATAATTAAATTATTTGTAAAATTTTGATGTGTTTCTTTTCCCTTTATTAGAAATACTACGTCACCACTTCACAACTATGAAAAATTTTTGGTATATCTTCGCCGTTCATAATAATAATAATAATGTTTATTCAGTTTATGACATATAGATTACAAGAAGTATAGCATATAGATTATAAGAAGAATATAAGTATCTCAGTATAGTACTATATGAAATATAAATTATACAAGTATCATAAAAAAAATTTCCTCTGAATAAACAAGGAAGACCCACAAAAGGAAGACCTTGAGCGTGGGTATATGACAATATTTTGGTACATTTACTATATATAAATATAAAATTATACTAGAAGAATAGAAAATTATTAAACAATTATCTCTAAATAAAATAAAATCCCACAAGTATATAAGTGTCACAGTATAGTACTATATAAAATTATACAAGTATCATAAAAAAATATTTTTTTTCCTCTGAATAAACAAGGAAGACCCACAAAAGGGAAACCTTGAGCGTGGGTATATGACAATATTTTGGTACATTTACTATATATAAATATAAAATTTTGCTAGAAGAATAAAAAATTATTAAAAAATTATCTCTAAATAAAAAATCCCACAAGGAAAAAGCCTTGAGCGTGGGTATATCTATGGAGTGAAACAATTATTTTATTTGCAATTTCATAAGTTGAATATCATAAAAGCAGAACTGTTCGAGATTCAATATAAAGGAGTAGCATAAACTAGAACAGTCGTTGTATAAGCAATAGATCACAATTAATAGTCAGTAATCATAAAAAAGAGATGATTTCCTGTAGGAGTTGTGGAAAGTTCGCTACTTTTCCACGAAGTATTAGTTAGTTAGAGTCTTAAAAGGATGATATTTTAATTAGTTTGTTCTACTAAGTTAGTGGCGTATTGTTGTCCCAGTACAATAATGTGAGTTCTTAGTAATTTTTTTAATTTGTATGGATTAGTGGTATCTTTAATATTGTGTGGTATGGTGTTATAGCATTTTGGAGCTAGGATGGAGTAAGAGCGTTGTCCAATTGCTTTTTGCGCTAGCGGTACAAGCTGTGACTTCTTTTGTCGAGTGCTGTACAAATGCTTGGGATAAGAGAAATTTTTTGATTTGTGGTATCTTTCAACCGCTTTAAAGTAATATAATTGACGTATATCTAACACCTCTGTTTCCAGAAAAAGTTCTTTGGATGAGAATGTTCTTTTTTTCTTATAAATGATTTTGAGGTGATATTTCTGTAAAATTTGAAGTGGATGTAAATGACTCTTCAATGCACTTCCCCATATGACCAACCCGTAACTTATGTGGCTTTCGATTAAAGCATGGTATAGGGTTTTTAACTGTGGTATTGTTAGAATTGTACTCAAGTATTTAAATTTTGATAGCATTGATCTGAGTTTTTTGCATACAAAGTTGATGTGTACATTCCACTTCATATGTATGTCAAGATATATTCCTAAATATTTAATTTTGGTTTTCATTTTGATGTCGTATGTCTGACTGCCATCTCGGATAGAGAGTTGATCAAAGAGTGGAATTGTGGTGGTATTGCAACAAAATGGCAAGTAGCATGTTTTTTCGATATTCAAAGTTAATAGTTTGTATTTCAACCATTCGTGTATTGTGCTAAAGTCCAATTCTGCTTTTTGTTTGAGTTTTTTTTTTTTTTTTTTTTATATGTTCTGGTTCCCACGAAAAGGGATATCCTGTAATGTTCAGAGAACATCGTGGGAACCAAGGGAAAGAAGGTAGGAGTTGGTGTTCTTCTTAAATTTCTGGAGGTTGTATGCCTCGGGAACACCTCCCTAGGCAATGAGTTCCAAAGCCTCGCAGTTCGTTGGATGAATGAGTCTTTGGAAAGTGATGTTCTGCAGGTCTCCAAAGTGACCACGAAGGGGTGTGAAGACTGAACTTGACGGGTTAATCTCGAAGAGACTGCCAAAGCAGGAACGATTGTTGATATTTCAGAAGAGCATCGCCCATGAAAATATCTATAAAATAGAGACAAATCGCCAACTTTTCTACGGTGTTCCAGACAAGTGAGCGAGTTTGTATGCGAGGCATCACCGACGAGACGAATTGCCCTTTTGGACAGAATCCAATAGCTTCAGGATATGTTTAGGTGCCGCACTCCAAATATGGGAACAGTATTCCAGGACAGGTCGGCTCTGTGCCTTATATATCTTTAGCATCTGACTGGATGTGAATTCGCTCTTGGCATGAATCAAAACACCCCATTTTTGGTATGTACTTTTTGTAATGGATCTCACGTGATTTTTCCTAGGAAATATTTTTGCTTATAGTATTACCAATCATCGATATGTATGACTTCAGTGGTATGGTTACTCCTGACAAAGTTATGTTAGGCACTAGTGAGATCGGCTTTTCTGGAGAAAAGACATGCTTGTGTTTTGTTTGCATTGAATTCTACCAAGTTATTGATCCCCATTCGAGAATTGTTGCTAAGTCCATATTTATATTGTTAACATTTCTTCCTCGCTTCATTTCTGGTTTCACGGGCTGATATAGGGCCCTGGAAGAGAAAGCGGTATGGAGGGTACTATCATCGGCAAAGCTGTGTACTGGACATGAAGTTGCTTTCAACAGGTCGTTGATGTGAAGTAAAAATAGTGTTGGTGCTAGAATGGATCCTTGCGAACACCAGCATTTATGAGTAGAGTGTCAGATGAAACTCCATCGACCACTACATGGAGAGACCTGTTTGAGAGAAAACTAGCAAGCAGAGAACATAGCTGAGGGGCAAGCCATAAGATGGAAGCTTGGCGAGGAGTCCCTGGTGCCAAACTCGATCGAACGCCTTTGGAGATATCTAATGCCACAGCTAAAGTTTCTCCATACTTTTCAATAGATAGCTGCCATATATGTGAGACGATGCGAGCAGGTCACCAGTTGATCTCTGATGGCGGAAGCCATATTGCCTATCATTGATAATTCCTGAGTCTTCCAGATATTTCATGAGCTCGATGTTGATGGCTTTTTCCATGACCTTTGAAATAATAGATAGCAGTGCGATAGGTCTGTAGTTGCTAGGTAGGGTCTTTTGCCTTTTTAGGACTGGCTGTACTCTTGCAATTTTCCAATTGGACGGAAATACTCCCAAATTGTAAGAGTGGTTGAACAACTTGCAAAGAACAGGTGTTAGTTCGGGGCACATTTCTTGAGAACAATCGGCGGGATTCCGTCAGATCCACAGGCTTTGTTGGTGTTGAGACCCAGCAAAATCTTTCTGATAGTACGTGGCGAAAGGTGATCTCGGCATGTGACTGTCAATAGGTGTAACGTTCGGGGTTGTTTTCCGAAGAATCCAGAGTGGAATTTCCAGCAAATAGGTGCGCAAAGATATTGGCTTTTCCTGGGCAGTCGTTGCTAGTGTTCCATCTTCTTTGGTTAGGGGAGGAAAAGAGCTGGAAGTGAAGTTTCTTCCCACAGCTTTGGCGAAAGACCAAAATGAACGGGAACCGTTGGGACATTCAACAAGTTTTGATCTTATTTTGGCATTATGAGCATCTTTTGAACATTCTATTGTCTCTTTGCATATGCCTCTAGCCTCAACATATGCTGCTCTGGTCTCAGGTCCCGGATTTTTTTGCCATCGATGGTATGCTGCCTGTTTGGAAGCCACAGCTCTAGAGCAGTTTCTGTTAAACCAGGTCTTATCGGATGATGTTCTTCTTTCGGTATTCGGTATGTAAGTTTGCATCCCCAACATGATGATTTCAGAAATTGTCTCAGCACATCGTGTTGGATCTACTGAAGAGAAACAAACTCTCTTCCATGGAAACGCTGAGAAAAACATACGAAGACCTTCCCAGTCGGCCGAATTGTAATGCCACATGAGACGGGGTGGTATTGTGCTGCTCGATGGTAAATGGAAAGAGCATGTTGTGGAGATGAGGGTGTGATCAGAGTTTCCAAGTGGGGCACAAACTTCTATCCTATACGGGTCAGGATTGGTGGTGAGGAAAAGATCTAGTGTATTGGCAGACTGGTTGTTGACATCAGGGATGCGGGTTGGTAGCTCGACCAGTTGTTCTAGACCATGAGTGATGGCGAAGGCCTCAGCTTGACGACCTGCATCATCTGTTCTGGCCACGTATCTGCAGTATATAGGACTACCGTATCATCAGCAAATCCCACAATGGTACCATTCGACGCAATAGAGAACAAGTTATTCACATATATATTAAATAATATTGGGCCAAGGACACTACCTTGAGGGACACCATATTGAATTGGGAGGTTGTCGCTGTTTATATTTTCTATTCTTACAATTTGATTTCTGTTTTCCAAATAACTTTTAAATAGTCTGTTTTCGATTCCACGAATTCCAATGTCTTCGAGACTTTCTAGTAGTAATCTGTGACTCACTGTGTCAAATGCCTTTGACAAGTCAAGGAATACTCCCAGGCATGGTTTTCCCGCATCCATTGCATCATATATTTTTTCCGTTAGAAGTAAGATTGCATCTTCCGTTGAACAATTTTTTTTAAATCCGAACTGGTTGTCTGAGATTATTTTATATTTTTGAAGGTAAGACTTCAAGCGATTTGCTATGATCCTTTCAAGGATTTTTGACAGGGTGATAATTGAAGATATAGGCCGGTAATTTGTCACGATAGTTTCGTCACCTTTTTTGAAAATGGGTGTGACTACACTTTTTTTGAAGACGGTAGGCCATATGCCGTTCTCCATACATTTGTTGAATATGTAGATCAAGGGATTTGTTATGTACTGCGCAACGAGTTTCAAGGTTTCTGCTCTTATTTCGTCATATCCGGGGGCTTTCTTCAACTTCAGGTTGTTAATAATGTCAACTATTTCGTTTTCATAAGTGGGAGTTAGGACAAAACTATTTAAAAGGGTGGGCCGATGCGGAATATAATCAGGATTTTGAAGTATATCACTGGCCAGTTTGAAGCCGATTTCTGTGAAAGTTTTATTGAAATAGTCTGCAATTTGTGTTTTATCTTCAATAATATTGCCAGAATCATCCTGTAATTTATTTATGGTGGTGTTTTTTTGTTTAGATTTACTTATTTCATTTACTATATTCCATAGTTGTTTCGTGTTGGATTGATTCTGCGTAATTTGTTTTTGGTAATATTTATATTTTTGCTCTTTTATTAAACTGACTAGCTTATTTCTGTATTTCTTATATCGTGTTTTGTAGTCCTGATTCTCTGGATATCTTTTCACAATTTCAAAAAGCTTGTTTTTTGTTTCTATTGATTTTATGATACCGTTGGTAATCCAAGGTGTAATTTTTTTATTTTTCCGATTTATTCTAGAATTAACTGTAGACTGTTTAATATTCAATAAGATTGTCTCTAAAAATGTTTCAGTTGCAGCATCGACAGATTCAGCTGAATAAACTGCATTCCACGTTTCTTGTTTTAGTATACGACGAAGTTTAGAACTATTTATATGTTTTTTGTATGTACACTTATTTATTTTTGGTCGAATTTCATTGAGTATAATTTGTAAAGCTGTGCTGTAATGATCGGTTATTTTTGTTTCTGTTATAATGGGTAGGATATGATCACGTATTGCACATATTTTGGATTTGAAAAAGATGTGGTCTAAACAACTTTTAGTATTTCCTTGGACTCTTGTAGGACTGTTTATTGTTGATCTATAGTCAAACTCATTCAGGACGCTCAAGTAGTCGTTTACTGTTCCATTTTCTTCATCGAGCAGATCGATATTGATATCGCCTATAAAGAGACTATATAATCCATTGTTAGTGCTGTGGAGTTTGAGATACTCGTGTAGATCATCTACGAATTCACAGGTATTCAACGACGGGGATCTGTAGTAAGCTGTTATATAATACTTTTTTTATTTCCTTTTTGATAGAGAGTACATCTATATAGGAATGGTCAGAAACATTTAGATCTAAACTAAAACTAATGACTTCTACAAGAGAACACATTAAAACCTAACCTAAAACAAATGACATCATCATCAAGATATGCTACTAAAAAACTCATGTATTGAGTAGAATGCACCTTCAAGTAGAAATTTTTTTATTGTTAATTTGAACAATTTTTCATTGTCACAACTTTTTATGGAAATGGGGAGTGCATTAAAAATTTTCAGACCCATGTAGTATGGTGAATTACTTGTAAGCTTCAGCCTTGCATACGGAACATGGAAATCATCTTTTTGACGTGTAGTTACGCCATGAAAGTTCATATTGGTAAGGAATTTGTTTTGATTTTTGTAAATGTATAGAGCCAACTCAAATATGTAAAGGCTGGGTACTGTTAATATGAAAAGCTCTTTGAATAATTCTCTACAGGAGTAGTTATTTGATTTTCCAGTCATTCTACGAATAATTCGTTTTTGTGAGAGAAATACATCATCTGGTGTTGTCGAACTTCCACAGAGGCAGACTCCGTAACGCAGTCGTGACTCTACCTGACCGTAATATAGGGCAGTCAGTTGTTGTAGACTTAAAATTGATCTAAGATTAAAAAATAAGAATGAAAGAGAGGACATCTTAGATACGATGTTTTCACAGTGTCCCTTCCAAGTCAGATGTTGATCTAGCGTGATACCTAGAAATTTAACTGACACCGTGCTATTTACTGATTCATTGTCGATTTTGATGTTGTTGAGATCTTCACATTTACTTTGATGAGTTTTGAACCTCACAATATTGGTTTTCTCAGTATTGAAATATAGTGAATTTGAACTATACCAATCAAATAAATTACTCAAAGCTAAATTACATTCATTTCGCAGGTCATCTTCACATTTCTTTGATATTATTAATGATGTATCATCAGCATAGGTAACAAAATGTCCTCTTTTGAAAACCTTATCTATTTCGTTGACATATAAAATGAAGAGCACAGGGCCCAATATTGAGCCCTGTGGAACACCCATTATTATATCAGAACATTCTGATGTAGCTTCTTTTATCATGCCTTTGTCAATGAATTTTAGGGTTACATACTGTTTCCTATTACTGAGAAAGCTTTCTATCCAATGCAGAGGGTTACCTCTAATTCCATATTCATACAATTTTCCTACAAGAATATTGTGATTGACACAATCGAATGCCCGACTGAGATCGCAAAAGATCCCAATCGGACACTCGCCTGCTTCTAGATATTTCAATAACTCTTCATAAAATTGATGACTTGCACTGCTTGTGGACTTAGTGGCTCTAAAACCATGTTGATTTTCGGAAAAAATGTGGAGGGATTCAACGTATTTCAGAAGGCGATCTAAAAAACTGTATTCAAATACCTTAGAGAAAGTGATAGGTATAGTAATAGGCCTATAATTACATAAGAGATTTCGGTCACCTTTTTTATAAACTGGGATAATTTTACCCAATTTTAAGATTTCGGGAAAAACACCTTCTTTAAAAGAAAGGTTGACAATGTATGTTAGCGGTTCAACAATCACATCAAGTACTGCTTTTATTAAAAAGCCAGGGATATCATCAGATCCAAAAGATTTTTTATTTTTGAGTTTTGCCTGTAACAACTCATACATTTCAATACTAGTAAAAGGGGTCAAAAACATTGAATCTCTCAGTAGTTTTTCCTTAGGAATCTTATAATTTTTGTCCTGAATTTTATTCACAATGTCAAGAGGAGCTTCTATGAAAAAGTCATTAAACAATGAGACAATAACTTGTGGATCGTCAATTTCACAGTCATCCTTAGTGATAGTGATATCATTCTGTGACTTGGTCTTATTTGATAGTTCAGAAATAACCCTCCAGGCCATTCCAATAGGATTATCTGATTCGGATATTTTATTTTGGTAGAATGTTTTCTTAGTTGCTTTAATCAAGTTGTTATGTATTTTCTTTTTATCACGGTAATGTTCTTGTAGTTCAGGAAAAGATTTTGCTAGCCTAAAAAATTCTTTAAGATTCCGACTGGATTCACGAATTTCATCATTTAGCCATAGCTTCCTATTGTATGTCCCTGAAGAACATTTTTTGGGAGGAAAGATATTATTGAAATAGTGAGAGAACGTGTTGTTGAAAAGAATGAAAGCTTCGTTTGTAGATTCCATCTGATAAAGAAAATCCCAGCAGAGATTCGCCAGAGTTTGCCTAAATTCCTCTATAGCATTCTTGCTAAAAATTCTTTTCAGAGTGTATTTTTTTGAGGAAATACTGGTGGAATTTAAATTTGTTAAAATAGTTCGATGGTCAGAGATTTCATTATCGATTACTACCGGTAATTCGCTTGTATCGAAATTTACAAATATATGGTCTATTATAGAAACACTTGTACCTGTTACCCTTGTTGGCCAATATACTATAGGCTTTAGATCGTAGCATTCTAGTCTAGTAGATAATTCTAAATAGTTTTTTGATGAATGATATGAATCTGTATTAAAATCCCCACATAAAATAATTTTGGTCTTGCACTTCATAAGATTTTCACAAACTGCTGCAATATTGTCAATAAAAATGTTTATGTCGCCACTAGGTGAGCGGTAACAGTTTACAATGATTATGCTTGTGTCACGAATTTTGCATTTAATTGCACATAGTTCAATATGTTGTTCAATAGAAAACCCAGATAAATCTATTATTTTTGTGTTAACAGAATTTTTAACCCAAATGGCTAGTCCACCCCCTTTCATAGAAATTCGACTATATGAAGTAGCCAAATGGTAGCCATTCATATGTAAAGAATTAATCGACATAGATGATTCCCATGTTTCCGTTATGCATATAAACAGGAGGTTTCTGTAACACTCAATTTCACCATATAAGTTATCAAGTTTAGCTTGGTTTGCACTTTGAATATTGATTAATAGTAGTTCAGGATCAAAAACTATGCATTTTTTGTTGGGGAGTTGCACTGTTGTCTCAATAGTGTTGCTGGCTCCTAGTTGTAATATTCTGTAGGTATACGTGTAACTGGATTTTATAGAACCCAAAAGTACCATCAGTTTTAAAGTTATAGATAGATAGATAGATATTTATTTCCAAACTAATAAAACATAGAATTAGTGGGTCGTCAAAATAGTACAATGTATAACATATAAGTGTATATAGACATGTATAAAGTAAAAAACTTACACTAAGAATAAAGTAAAATATAAGATATAAGGAGAGACTAGGGGAGAGTCTATCACAAGAGTTCGAGTTCGGTAATGCTCAGATCAAGATACTCCTTGATCGAATAAAAACATTTTATTAGTAAGAAAGCTTTGATTCTGTTTTTAAACTGATATGGGTTGAGACACTTGAGGTAAAAGTTGCAGATTCAGAGAATTCTTTTGTGACATCAGGAGCCTGCATCTAGGTGTCGTGAGAGAATTTGCATTGCTAGTGGAGTAAGAGTGAATTTCTGATTGCACAGTGTATTTGCTTTTGTTTTTATGAATTTCAAGTAAGGGTGAATTTAGAAATAGAGTAGGAAGTGGCATAATTTGAAGATTAGCAAAAAGAGGGCGACAGTGTTTGCGATAATGTACTCCTGCCATGACTCTAATAACTCTTTTTTGCACTAAGAAAGCTTTATGAGTGTGGCACCAGCCACCCCAAAATAAAATACCATAAGCCATGTGACTTTGGAATAAACCAAAGTACATGCAAACTAACGCAATACCTCAAACGTCGAATCATAAAGGTGATACTTGATAATTTTCTTGTTAAAGATTCTATGAGGAGCCCAGTTGAGTCTATCATCAAGTTGCACGCCAAGTAATTTGACGCTATTTCCCTGAGGAATATTTGATTTAGGGGAAACGATGATAGACTGATTTTTCTCAATATTGATTTTTAGTTTATTTGATGTGAACCAAGCTTGAGCTACATTTAATATATCAACAGCTGAAGTACTAACGTTTTCTAGGTTAGTACTTTGGGAGATAAATGTTGTGTCGTCCGCGAAAAAAACGCTCTTGATCGGTGAGGTACAGTAGTAGAGGTCATTAATATAGATCAAAAAGAGGAGGGGGCCCAGAACAGAGTCTTGAGGGACACCATGAGAAATGTTCCTACGATTAGAGAGATCCTCACCAAGTCCAACACATTGGGTTCTACCACCCAGATAAGATTCGAAGAAGTCCAGTGCCAGGCCTCTAATACCATAGAAATACATCTTTTGTAGTATGATAATTTGTGAGACACAGTCAAAGGCCTTAGATAGATCGTATGTTGTGAATGTTTGCTTTTTTCCAGACTCTCGACTATGTCTGACACAACTTTTAGAAGAGCCTGGGTTGTTGATCGATTTTTCCGAAAACCAAATTGGCCAGGACATAAGAGAGAGTTGCTTTCGAGGAAGTTATATAGTTGTTGCTTGAGAATGATTTCAATAATTTTACCCAATATCGTTATAATTAAATAGATTGATATATATATATATATATATATATATATATATATATATATATATATATATCCACTAGGTAGATACACAAATCTAATGATGATAGCAGAAACTTTTCAGGAACATGATAATATTGTGAATAAAATTGTAAGTAACTCCATCAACAAGTATATGAAAAAAATTAGAAATACCTCTATCAAATTTATTGTTGACTCAAAAAGTATATCAAGCAAATGGTACATACTTGATTCTGTAAAAGAATTTATTATGCAGTCCAAATCAAATCATAATGTAAATTTAAAAACTGTTGATATGGATCTCTCTTTCTATAATACTAAGGAAGCACCTCCGAGTAAACTTGTCCTTCCAGTCACTCCTTTGGGTAATGATAACGCGGATTCAACTGCACATTCAATTAATGATGATGCTGACTATGATTTTTTAGGGAGAAACCCTCTGAACAATGTATTAACATAATGCTATTAAACATCCAATCAGTACGTAATAAAACGAACGAGCTGTACATTTTTTTGGAAAGTCAAAATTTTCCTAACATTGTTATGCTAACTGAACACTGGCTGGAGGAGGGTGAACCACTTTATATACCAGACTACTTTATTGTATCAAAATACTGTAGAACCAGCTCTATACATGGAGGAACACTGATCCTTCTTCACAAAAGGATATGTGAAACTATTAATTTTAGCAAGTGTGATAAATATAATTGTATGTTGGTCGAAAAAGAATTCGAATTTTCAGTGATTTACTGTAAGGATTTTAATTTATACATGTTTTGCCTTTATCGGTCACCATTATGTAACGTAAATACCTTTCTGGAGAGACTAGAAATGTTATTATCACAAATTCCTCCCAAGGCATTTGTTATATTTACGGGTGATTTCAATATAAATTTTGAGAATAAACTCTCCACATCAACATTATTATTAGAAAACATCCTGACCACATTTAATCTTACAATGCACGTTGATTCTCCTACACGTATTTCTAGCTATTCTAGTTCGATCTTGGACTATGTATGTTCAAATACCCACAGAATCAGCTGTAAAGTTGTGAGTGCTGGACTCTCCGACCATGAGTCTGTTTTATTTAAATTCCAATGCGACCAAAAAGTGTTGAAATCTAAGAAACGATTTGGTAGGATCTACAGCAGGAAAAACTTTGATAAATTTATAAATATATGCAACAATACAAACTGGGATGATTTCATGCTTCATAATAATGACCCATTGAATAGGTTCCATGAAAAAATGTCAAATGTATTTAATAGTGCATTTCCTCTGCAAAAAATAAAAATTAAAGTAAAAAAGCCATGGATTACGAAAGGCATAAAAATATCAGCAAAAAATCTACGATCCCTACATTCAATTCGTAAATATTTGGGTAACGATGCAGCCTTTAACTCCTTTTACAATAGGTATAGAAGTATTTATAGAAATACTATAAAGACTGCAAAACAGCGTTACTATAATGAAAGAATTGAAAGATCTGCAAACAAACAGAAAGAGAGCTGGGCAATTATAAATGACCTCAGAGGGAAAAACAATACGGCTCCACTAAAAACTGATCTAAACTCTGATTTTATAAATAACTATTATTGCACTGTGGCATACAACTTATCAAAAGAAATAAAATCTAATATTAATCCATTAAGTTTTCTCAAGGACAGATCCATATCAGAGACATTTTTTTTCATGCCTACAGATGCTACAGAAATTAAGCAAATCTTTAAAGAAATTAAAAATACAAACTCTTCCGGTTGGGACGACATGACCATAAAGATATTCTCCAATTTACCAAATTCCGCTCTCACTGCCCTGGCGGAAGCTATAAATGCAAGCTTTACATTGGGAATATTTCCTGCATGTTTGAAAACAGCGATTGTTATTCCCTTACACAAAGGTGGTGACACCAGCAATCCTGCTAACTTCAGGCCTATTTCTATGCTACCTACCCTCGCGAAAATCATAGAAAAACTTGTTAAAAAAAGAATTATGTTGTTTCTAAATAGAAATAATATTATTAGTTCCAGTCAGTTTGGATTTCAAAGCTCAAAAAGTACGGGAGATGCTATGTTCCATCTGTTAGAAGAGGTATATCTACGTCTTAATAATCGAGAAATGGCAGCAGCGGTTTTGTGATCTTTCGAAAGCGTTTGATTGTGTGGATCACGAAATCCTGCTGCAAAAGCTAGAAGTATATGGCTTTAGAGACGTATCGTTGAGATGGTTCAGATCATACCTATCAGAACGCACTCAAAAAGTCACACTCCATGGCAACATATCACAATCCCAGACAGTAACTCGTGGAGTTCCACAAGGGTCGGTTCTCGGCCCAATTCTCTTCTTGCTATATATCAACGATTTAGCTTGCATTGATATATCTGCAAATATAACTCAATTTGCAGATGACACTACATTATTTTGGCACAGCAATAATGAGATGCAACTGCAGCAAAGGATTAGCCAAGATATAAAAAAAATAAAAGAATGGTGTGATGCTAACCTTTTATCATTCAACATCGCGAAGACTAGCATTATCACACTCAAGTGCTCCTCGCTGGAAATTTACCTAGGTTCTCAACTAATTGAAAATAAGGAGTCTGCAAAATTTTTAGGATTGCAAATAGACAAAAACTTGGTTTTTTCAAATCATATAATTAATATTTGTAAGAAAGTTTCTTCAGGTTGCTTTGCTGTCAGAGTATCAGCAAATGAATTGGGCACTATGTCGGCCAAAAAGGTGTACTTTGCTCTGATTGATTCCCATTTACGCTATGGTATATGTTTTTGGGGAACATCTTGCCAATATTTATTTGATAGGGTATTTGTACTGCAAAAAAGAGGAGTAAGAAATATGTGTAAGGCAGGATTCAGGGACTCCTGTAGGTCCTTATTCAAAAAACACAATATCCTGACCTTGCCTTGCATTCTTATTTTGGAAATGGTATGCCTAATGCAAAAAAAATACAAAGATGAAATTTTTACTATATCTCGACGTCATACTAGAAATACGTTCAATATAAGTTTACCAATTCCAATTTCTTCAAAAATTAAGAGATCGTTCATTTACAACGGCAAGAAAATGTTTAATCACTTGTCAAATGAAATTAAAGGTGAAACATGTTCCACAAAATTTAGAAAATCAGTAAAAAAGTTTTTGATATCGAAGGCCTATTATTCATTAGACGAATTCTACTCAGATAGGAATATCAGTATAAAATCTTGAATTATTTTAAATTGTGACTATTTATAATATATGTTATATGTTTTTATATTTTATATGTATGATATGTTTTATTTTATGTTTTATTTTAAAATTTTGTGACTAGTATGTTAATAAGGATTGTGACGCTTTTTTTTTTATATATTTAATATTTATTTAATTATGCTTTGTCAACAAAAAATTATTTTTTCCGACAATAAAGCATATTTTGATTTGATTTATATATATATATATATATATATATATATATATATATATATATATATATATATATATATATATACAGGATGTAACCTAACCTCTTGCACACCCATGAATGACGAGTGTATAATGCCATTTTATAATGAATTACTATGGTTAAAAATCCGAAAAAAAAAAAAATTTAAAACATGTTTTGTTTGTCAAATTTGACAAAATTTTGGGAGGCGCTGCTCGCTTAACCTCAGCTGTCTTGATCAGAGCTACCTAAGTCGTGACGTCAGACATGATGGGCTGAGATAACAATCCTTTCCATCGAAAATGCAAATGCATGTTAAATTCCCATAAGGAATTTTTCTTTTTTAGTTTATTCGTGATTGTGTTATAAATAAGGGTGGAAATATTAATATTTGGTTAAAGTGATGCCAAATTTAGGATTTCCCATCATATTTTATAGAGGTAAGGGTTATAATATATTTATAGCTTATTTAAGATAGTTGAGGTTATGTCATTGTTTTGTTCTAATTCAGCAACTTTTACTGGCACTTTTTGTTTTGGAGCATTCTCTCTATCTGTCATGGATATGTTGTGACAATGGTTGTGATGTCCAAACAGAGCCAGCTAGTATGTATTTCTCATTTGATAATCATCAAATCATCATTGATTTGCAATGATTCGATTCCAATGCATTTTTTCATTTTTTAATTATTTTATTGTCATTTTCCAGGAACTAGTTGATGCTAGAAAGCTTTAAAACGTGTTTCGAAGTCATTCTAAGCTAGAATTCTAAAAATAAAACAAAATATTAAAGCAAAACATACAGAATAACCATCAAAACAATGACATAACCTCAACTTTTTTAAATATGTTATAATCCTTATCTCACTACAAAATATCATAGGAATTCCTAAATTTGGCCTTATTGTAACAAAATATTAGTACATCCACCCTTATTAACGAATTAACTGAAAAATAAAAATTCCTTATGGGCATTTATCATGCATTTGCATTTTTAATGGTAAGGTTCCTAAGCTCCTCCCTTTTGTGACGTCAGACTTAGGTAGTCCATTGCCGATGCAATAAACATTTAAATAATCTGGAATGTTGAATTGATTGTGTGGTAAATGTACAAAAAGAGTACATTGCTTGCGACATATATTCAATTTTAAAGTGATGAAAACAAACTGACCTCATTATATCCAAACTGGTAGATAAAGTCAGAACTAGTAGATGAGTTCAATACAGCTTTGAGGCAGTTATCGGATCACAATTATCAAAAAAACACACAAAAGACACAGTACTGAATTGTTTTCAAAATAATATCGGCCATCATTGTAACCTAGTGTGATTCAGAATAACATGTGAACACCATTGCCGACTAGTGTTTCCAAGACTCTCTGGTCCTTACAACTGAACACCGAACTGTTACGTGCGTATTTTGAAGAGTGGAAGACAAGAGAAATCACTCGTCCCGTTTAAGAATGAAGTAGTAAATTTCAATTTTGGTTGGTTTCTGGAGTCGGCAATCACGAGTCAGGAAAATACTTTGCATATGAGTAACGCTTCGAGCGTTTTCGAACTAGAGACCGACCGAAGTTTCGATTTCGACAAAAATCATGATTCGGTCATAAACCCATAGAAATCATATTATATATGTAAGTATAATATATATATATATATATATATATATATATATATATATATATATCCAAAATACCAAGGAATTCTATGTTATAACCGTTTCAATAGGATTTTTGGTGAGATAAAAAATTTCAATATCTTCAAAACAACATTGTTCAATTATCTAAATGAAAATACTTTTTATTCAATAGAGGAGTACCTCACTGTTTGATGCTAATAGTTAGTAGTATGTATATATATATATATATATATATATATATATATATATATATATAAAGATTGTCTGTGAGTTTGTGTAGAATGTGAATAAGTTGTGAACAAGGCGGAGTGAATGATAAGTGAGTAATCTGATGACTTTTTTATATTTTTTATATTCTCTTTAAGTTTTTAATGTTTTTTATGAGTTTTAATATTTTGACTAGTCTGATAAGTTTGTACCGTTGTGTAAAAAACTTCAATGATGAATAAATTATCTCTCTCTCTCTCTCTCTCTCTCTATATATATATATATATATATATATATATATATATATATATATATATATATATATATATATTATGATATCTATGCTAAACCAGCCAAGCCGAAAATTCGTGAATTGTCGCGCGCCATTCGGCCTACTTCATGCAAAAAGTAAGTGTTTATTGCAATCGACGTGAAGTTGTCCGACAAAGCCGAGTGCAATAAACACTTTTTGCACGAGTCGCATACAATATTTTTTCTACATTCATGCAAAAACCAAAAAATGTTTCATTCAGATGGCACTAAGTGTAGGAAAATAAAAATTGCGTCGATTTGACGTTTATGTTTGTCATGATCACAAATGACGGATGTAGAATGACAGATTTTTATTTTTTTTTCTATGTTCTGGTTCCCACGAAAAGAGATATCCTGTAATGTTCAGAGAACATCGTGGGAACCTAGGGAAAGAAGGTAGGAGTTGGTGTTCTTCTTAAATTTCTGAAGGTTGTATGCCTCGGGGAACACCTTCCTAGGCAATGAGTTCCAAAGCCTCGCTGTTCGTTGGATGAACGAGTATTTGGAAAGTGATGTTCTGCAGGTCTCCAAAGTGACCACGAAGGGGTGTGATGACTGAACTTGACGGGTTAATCTCGAAGAGACTGCCAAAGCAGGAACGATTGTTGATATTTCAGAAGAGCATCGCCCATGAAAATATCTATAGAATAGAGACAAATCGCCAACTTTTCTACGGTGTTCCAGACAAGTGAGCGAGTTTCTAAGCGAGGCATCACCCACGAGACGAATTGCCCTTTTTTGGACAGAATCCAATAGCCTCAGGATATGTTTAGGTGCCGCACTCCAAATATGGGAACAGTATTCCAGGACAGGTCGGATCTGTGCCTTATAGATCATAAGCAGCTGACTGGGGGTGAAATAGCTCTTGGCACGAAACAAAAAACCAAGTTTTTGGGATGCACTTTTGGCAATGGACCTCACGTGATTTTCCCAGGAAAGGTTATTGCTGATAGTAATACCAAGCATCGATATGGATGGCTTCAGTGGTATGGTTACTCCTGACAAAGTTATGTTAGGCACAGTGAGATCGGCTTTTCTAGAGAAAAGACATGCTTGTGTTTTGTTTGCATTGAATTCTACCAAGTTATTAGATCCCCATTCGAGAATTGTTGCTAAGTCCATATTTATATTAACATTTCTTCCTCGTTCATTTCTGGTTTCACGGGCTGATATGGGGGCCCTGGAAGAGAAAGCGGTATGGAGGGTACTATCATCGGCAAAGCTGTGTACTGGACATGAAGTTGCTTTCAACAGGTTGTTGATGTGAAGTAGAAATAGTGTTGGTGCGAGAATAGATCCTTGCGGAACACCAGCATTTATGAGTAGAGTGTCAGATGAAACTCCATCGACCACTACATGGAGAGACCTGTTTGAGAGAAAACTAGCAAGCAGAAAACACAGCTGAGGAGGCAAGCCATAAGACGGAAGCTTGGCGAGGAGTCCCTGGTGCCAAACTCGATCGAACGCCTTGGAGATATCTAATGCCACAGCTAAAGTTTCTCCATACTTTTCAATAGATAGCTGCCATATATGTGAGACGTAAGCGAGCAGGTCACCAGTTGATCTCTGATGGCGGAAGCCATATTGCCTATCGTTGACAATTCCTGAGTCTTCCAGATATTTCATGAGCTCGATGTTGATGGCTTTTTCCATGACCTTTGAAATAATAGATAGCAGTGCGATAGGTCTGTAGTTGCTAGGTAGGGCCTTTTTGCCTTTTTTAGGGACTGGCTGTACTCTTGCAATTTTCCAATATAAATATAAATACCCCCAAATTGTAAGAGTGGTTGAACAACTTGCAAAGAACAGGTGTTAGTTCGGGGGCACATTTCTTGAGAACAATCGGCGGGATTCCGTCAGATCCACAGGCTTTGTTGGTGTTGAGACCCAGCAAAATCTTTCTGATAGTACGTTGGCGAAAGGTGATCTCGGGCATGTGACTGTCAATAGGTGTAATGTTCGGGGGTTGTTTTCCCGATGAATCCAGAGTCAAAATCCATAAATTCAAAGTGGCGGCTGCAATATGGCGACGTGTTCTGTTATTTTTATTCATTTATTTATTTTACATCCAGCAGGTTGAACCCATTTACAGGAAGTACATAATTTATACTAATGGTAAGTTAGTTAATTAATTAGGTAAAGTCACATGTAAGTGCCTTATGAATTGACTGATGTTCAAGAAAAATATGTCAACATTACATAACTCATTAGCTTGTCTACACATTTTGTTAAGGGAGAGTGAAAGTGATGAAAAGAGTTTGACATTTGAGTGAAATGTCAAATTAGATCTAGACGTTAAACGTGGTACATTGAAATTAATGAATGACAGTAGAGTATTGGAGTCAATAAGGTTGTGAATGATTTTATAAATGAATGTGAGATCACTAATTTTCCTGATTTTGCAAAGTAACTCAAACATGAACTCATTGAGAAGGAGGTCATAATTGTAACCTCTCGCGGGATAGACTCCGTGTTTTTTCATAAAACAATAACTGAGAAATTTTTTCTGTACTCTTTCAATGGCAGCGATGAATCTTTCATGAGTAGATGAGCAATAAATTTAATACTAACTTCCCGATGAGCTAGAGACTTGAAACTTTGAACAATGCCCAGAACTGAATGAAAATGTAATATTAATTCGCTTTCTTGTCGGGTCGGCCTCCCAATATTGAACATTAGTGAAATTCTTAACCTAAAACCGTCATACTTTTTTCTTCTTTATGTATGACTGCGAGCTCCAATACGGCCCCCCACATAATGCACTCATAACGTACGCCAGCTTTCTCAGACCTTAGTGGCAACCTCCAGAGGCTGCTGAACATCCCACAGGCGGGGGCTCCTCGGCCCCCCAATTTTTTCTTTGAATGATTGGGCTCCCCAGTGGTTCCACACATATCTCAGACCTCCGTAAGAGACTCCCGATACCAATAAGTACCCCAAGAGAGTCGGCCCCCATAACAGACATCTTGAAATTCCTAACCTACAACCGATATATTTTTTTTCTATGAATGATTGGGCCCCCTTAACGTTCTCATACATCTCAGACCTCCGTGGGAGACTCTCGATACCGATAAATACCCCCCCAAGAGAGTCGGCCTCCATGACGGCCATCTTAAAATTCCTAACCTACAGCCGCCATCTTTTTTCCTATATATATATATATATATATATATATATATATATATATATATGAATGGGAAAGAATATCGAGGGGACTGGTAAACAAAACGGAAGAAATTTAATGGACATAGCCCTCAAAGAGAAGTGTTAACCGTAGACACGTGTTTCGGGCTCTCGGCCCTCATCAGTACGGTGAAGAAGTGCAAGGATGAACAACACTTGGTAGAAAACAACAAATCAACGGAGTCAACAACAGAAGCCAGCCGCACATTTGTGGTTTCGGTTAGCAGACCCTGCATTCCAGGGCAACAACCAACGTTTTCACGGAGGCAGCTATAGCTACCTGCGTGACATCCGAGTCCAGGATTATAGATATGAATGGAAAGAAACCACAAATGTGCGGCTGGCTTCTGTTGTTGACTCCGTTGATTTGTTGTTTTCTACCAAGTGTTGTTCATCCTTGCACTTCTTCACCGTACTGATGAGGGCCGAGAGCCCGAAACACGTGTCTACGGTTAACACTTCTCTTTGAGGGCTATGTCCATTAAATTTCTTCCGTTTTATATATATATATATATATATATATATATATATATATATATATATATGGTTGGGAGTCCTCATATTGCCTCCAGTTACCACAGACCTCCGTGGCAGCCTCCAGATACCGCTGAAGAATCAAGTCGTTACCCCCCATAACGGACATCTTGAAATTCCTAACCTACAACCGCCATACTTTCTATACATGGCTGGAGCCCCCATAATGCCTCCAGATATCTCACACCTCCATGGTAGTATACCGATAAACGCCCCAGACAGAGCCCCCTCTCATGACGGACATCTTGAAATTCTTAACCTACAACCGTCATATTTTTTCTATAATGGATGGGGCCCCCCATAATGCCTTCAGCTATCTCCAACCTCAGTGACAACACTCAGAGACCGTCACACACCCCAGGCAGGGCCCCCCTGTAGCGGACATCTTGAAATTCCTAACCTACAGCCGCCATGCTTTTTTCCAATGATAGGCGGCCATGTTTTTTTCTCTTAGCGGCAGCCATGGTTTTTTCTATATATGGTTGGGCCCCAAAACGACCCCCATAACGTTCCCAGCTGTCTCAGACCGTCATGGCAGCCCCCGAGAGAGCGTGTATGCTAGGCGGGACCATATGGCGGGAGTAACCAAACAAAACAGAACTATACAATAACTGAGTTTACTCTTCACAAGGGAATTATAAACAGCTTTTAGAGCATCTAGCGATTTTATATCTCTGCAATTGCGCATCAGAAATCCCAGAAATTTGGTTGACTTAGATACGATAGTATCAATGTAAAATGAGAATGTAAGTTTGCTGTTGAACAATATTCCTAGGTCTTTGAAATGAGTGACACGGGAAAGATGCCTATTAGAGGTTGTATATAAATAATCTATTGAATTCGTTCTTCTGGTGTACGTCATGATCTTGCACTTTCCATCATTGAGAGTTAATTTGTTTTCTGCACACCAAATATTAAGTGCATTGATATCATTTTGTAGAGATATGCAATCCGATTCATCATCAATAATTCTGAATATCTTCATGTCATCCGCGTATAGTAATTTGTGTGATTGTATAGACGAGCAGACATCATTAACAAATAGGAGGAATAACAGTGGACCTAAATTCGATCCTTGGGGAACCCCTGAAGTTGCTGAAAAAGTATACGTTTTCACGCCCTCGTTTTCAACGAATAAACACCTATCCACTAAATATGAATTCAGTAATTCTCTAATTGATTGTGATATTCCAAAAGTTGGTAATTTATTTAACAGCTGTTGATGCGAAACACAGTCGAAGGCTTTGCTGAAATCCGTGTAGATTACGTCAACCTGTTATTTGGTATCGAGTGCACTAGAAACGAATTGAGTGAATTATGGGCCAATTCCATTCAAAATTGGTATGTGGATTTTTTTGGGGTCGGAGATAATCAATTTTTTTCAGAATCCAATAAGATGACGGATTTCATTAATGACTGAAAAGAAAAATGAAAAACGTCTCATTCCCCAAGACTGCTGACTACAAATAGCTATACAATAGGTGTTGTCCATTCCGCTAATTCAATCCCAGCGAAAGCTATGAAGTGGATGGATTTTAATCGTTTCAGTCAGGTACAGCAGACATTAATCATTGTCTGCTTGGCCCACCCTGTACTGATGAGTGGCAAATACCCCGAAACCGGCCTACAGGTGGTAAGCCTGAGTGAGGTGGTTAATTTTTATCCATTTCGCAACAAACATTTGCAAAGTACCTTGTAGGACTTTGCACGTTTATCCATCGGATGTCATTCAACGTCCGTCGAGGCATTAGCCAGGGAAGTAGTTTTTTGTCAAATATATATTCGACCAACATACAGCTATTGTATAGGTATTTATAGTCAGCAGTCTTGAGGAATAAGACGTTTTTCATTTAGCTAGAGCTATCGATATGTCTCTATTGTAAAAAGAATTGAATAAAAATGATTAAAAACAAATGACAAGCTTTTAATTCTGGCTGCGCCATCGGTTCCTTTTTCAGTTGTCAAAGCAAAAAGCTCACCACGAATTTAAAAAAAAATGCTATATCTTCGCCAATCATATTCCAAACTTGGTAGAAAAAACATGTTTTTCAGTGAAGAGTGAGGAAAAAAAGTTTAATTTGTTTTACCATTGACAAAGTTTCTATTTTCGAATATTTGCTTGTTTGGCCAACGTAGAAACTTGTACAATTTTGTGTCATATATTTACTTAAAAAATGGAATTAAAAAGAAGAACTTCTATCTTCAGTAATATGGATCTTTTCAAAGTATGATTTCGAAATCCATGCGGGCATAAGCTAATCTCCAACGATATTGGCGGGTGAAGCCAAGCACTGAACCCTGTGGTATACCACAAGTATAATAGAAGTGGTGGAGTACTCCCCAACTCTGCTCAAATTTGTATCCTTCCTATTCGAGATATTTTTTTCAATTAGGTGTAATACATTCAAATGTTTATCCACATTTGGCAATAAACTAGATAATTATTCATGAAACAAAGATAAAAACTGATCGATTTCATAATG
This sequence comes from Gonioctena quinquepunctata, assembly GCA_018342105.1. Taxonomy (NCBI): domain Eukaryota; kingdom Metazoa; phylum Arthropoda; class Insecta; order Coleoptera; family Chrysomelidae; genus Gonioctena; species Gonioctena quinquepunctata. Next base: position 113,947 of record JAFIRS010002478.1, on the reverse strand, counting down.
ATGGGTGAATATAATAATAAAATTTGTTTATTGAATCATTTATCATTTTGGAGCAGAGGGCGGAATTGAATATGGTATCGAATTTCCTAGCATGTATGTGTAGACTGTCCATTGATCCTGCAGTATTATCGCATCATGGGTGTAGCTAAGTTCTTCATTCTTGTTTTAATATCCCCTGGTAAGATATTCTCTCATGCTTTTTTATTTAAAAACACTATAATCCTCAAACTTCACGTTTTTTTAACCTTGAAAAGTGTCGACTAACTAAGAATGCGGAATATTGATAATATCAAATAGTCTTATGAAAATTAAAAACCCTTGCAGTTTTTGGTTTTGTTCCTCGATAATTTTTGAAACCAAAAAAAATTATAGTAGAATGAAACTCATTGGAAAAGGAAGAGAATATAACAAAAATGAAAGGAAAAATAATTTACGGGACGATCTGAGGTCGGGAAGTGGAAGGGGGTGAGTTTTTAAGGGTAAAAAACGGTTTATCTCGATTTCCGGCAAAACTACAAGTCCTATGGAAAAAAGTTAAATAGCAAAGTTGTAGGTAATAAAAAATCTACAACTTTTATCCAACTTTTTTCAATAATCTCAAAATTTATGTGAAAAATTAAATTTTTAGTTGTAGGTAATAAAAATATCTAAACTTACTCTTTTATGTCACAAACACACTGTAATTTTTTTTATTTAAAATATTTATTTTTCCACCTTATTTTGACTTAATATCGAAAAAGCTCCCTAATTTTCAATCAGAAATTCTCCCGTCAAAATATCAGGTTTTTTAAAAAAGTCGGTGGGCTTTTTGTTCGTTGAAATCTCTACTTTCTGATAGTGTAAAAAAAATATACATTACTATGGTAAATGTTCTCAGAAAATACAAAGAAATAACAGGTAGTAAGGCCCAGACCCTCCTAGCCCCTTCCCCACTTCTCTATGAAATACTTTTTGATGGGCTAAAATTTTCCGTAGGTCACTCAGGTATATAAGTTATCTTAAAATGGCAATAAATAGGCATCTACGCATATATGTTAAAGAAAATTCTACAACTTTCTCAAAATATTGTAGATGTCTTATTAAATTAGGATTCGAGTTTTTTTCGTTTCTTTGCATTTTCTGTCAAAGTAATGTACTTTTTTTTTATACCATCAAAAAGTAGAGATTTCAACGAACAAAAAGCCCACCGCCTTTTTTCAAAAAGCTGATATTTTGACGGGAGAATTTTTGATTGAAAATTAGGGTGCTTTTTCGATATTAAGTCAAAATAAGGTGAAAAAATAAATATTTTAAATCAAAAAAATTACAGTGTGTTTGGAACATAAATAAGGAGGTTTTCACCAAATTTCGTGGAAAAAAAAAATTGTTGTAGAAGATAAAAATAAAAAACCAAAAACTTAGTTATTTGAATTTTTCACATAAATTTTGAGGTTATGTGAAAAAAGTGTGGATACGAAAGTTGTAGATCTTTTTATTACCTACAAAGTTGTAGATCTTTTTATTACCTACAAAGTTTTTTCAATAGGACTTGTAGTTTTGCCGGAAATCGAGATAAACCGTTTTTTACCCTTAAAAACTTACCCCCTTCCACTTCCCGACCTCAGATCGCCCGTAAATTATTTTTCCTTTAATTTTTGTTATATTCTCTTCCTTTTCCAATGGGTTTCATCCTACTATTATTTTTTTCACTTTTTACCATTTTGAAAGGCTTCAGCACTGGTCTAAAAAGATAAATCGATCAAATGCGAGCCGTGTACAAAAATTGTTCAACACCAGTACAAAGTATCCATGTAGATATCTTCCAGGCCATTTGAGTCTATGGCTTATAACATATTTATCCCCATATCTTGCCATACTGTTTCAATTCGAATAATAAATATATTTTTTCATTCATATTTCGATTAAGAAATAAATATTCTACCATGAAAATATTTGCCCTTTTCATGAACTCATATATAACCGAAACATGAACAAATGAAGACCTACAATCAATCATTCTCTAATTCAAAAGTTACTTCAGTACTTTTTCAACGATATTTTGTGGAGAGATAACGTCAATTGTAATATAAACTGGAGTTAGTAGGTTTTAATCCAACGGTAATATACTGTGAAGCCGAACCTGTTGTAGGTATTCCACGTAAATTTTCAATAAAATTACTGTCATTACCTATTGCCATTGAAATCGAAACAACACTTATTTCCGTTTTCAAACGAGTTTGAGAGTGATCTACGAATGAACGACGCCATAAGTTTTATATAGTTTTTGATCGCTATCTACGTACAGTCAACAGCGCGATTTTTTTTCATTTAAATGATCAATTTAACTATCGACCATGAGAAAATACTGTAATCATCCTATAGTAGTCTTAATTTTTTGCCAACTGTCATCATTTTGTAAGTATGCGTTGAAACTTTGTAATTATATACCATTGTTTGTGATATGTATCATGAAGATTACTGATAAGTTCCGCATGATTTAATAAAACGAAACAATTGCTTTTGCATGATAGAAAAAGGAACCATAAGCTAGCATTCACAAAACTTGTAGTAATTTCTTGATACACATGAACAAATATTTGTAATGCAAATTCCATTAGAAAAAACGTGAGTAAGCCTGTAAAATGATCCGGTGGGATGATTTATATAATTTAATGTTTGAAATACTCTCTTTAGCATTTGAAATCGTTTTACTTGAATTGCATATGCTTGTAGATTCTGAAGAACAACTTGTTGATAGATGCATGAACAAATCGAAATTCGATTTTACAAATTCATGTAGGTTGATATGAGATATTGAATTTGAGTATTTCATTCCTTTTTTTTTTGGTATTCAAAAGTTTCAATTTTATTAAAAATAAATTTCGATAGTCTTTTTTTTTTCAGCTATAAATGCCTATGACAATTTCCACTGTCCTACGAGCAACTCCGAAACCACTGCTGTGAAACTCAAGGACTCAGTTTTATGCAATTATGATGGCACAGTCAGACCTGTGGCTGATCATAAAAACGCCACCTCTGTGATATTCAGGGTCATTTTGAAATATTTCACATACGTAAGTCTAATGAAATGAATTGATTATATCACCAGAAATATAATTACAGCGTATAATTCAATGAATCCCAATGCACACAGAGACGTTCATACGTTTGTTGAACCAAAAAATTTTGCGCCAAATAAAGTTTTTACCATTTTAATACGCCAAAAATCGTAACTTTCCAATTTTTTTTTATAGTTTTCATTTATATTTTATGAAATAATAATGCAAATTTACTTCTATTCAACGTTAACCACATAATTATATTTATTGTATAAATGTCTTATTAGCCATATAAAACACGAAAGAAGCTCGATTGTTTGCTTTTAGAGAGTTTTATATGCTAATAAGACATGAAATGCAATACAACATTTTACCTACAGCTGATATCTTATAAACACGAAGACTTCCTAAAATTGATGTTAATGACAGTTTTGCTGAAAATTTGTTGTTCGAGAAGGTTATGATATGATTTCTATGACAACAGGTTTGTTTATTATGTGAGTTTGTATTGTCTGAGACTATGTCTCAAGATCATAAGACACTAGTGTTTTATTGACCTCATGAGACAGACCTGCTCGTGAAATTAATCCACTCACAGGTAAAGCATCTTTTTAGCGTCTTATATAATGAATAACTATTTCTCACACATCTTCTTGGGTGGAAGGACAAAATGAAAAAATGTATTGGGATTGTAAAGTAAAAAGCCATTTTTTTTCAAAAATCATAGGTAATGGGTTTTCTATTGAATGGATAAAATGTTTTTTCCTAGTTGAATATCCGTTTACAAGTAAATTATTTAAAATTGTCATTAACGATTTAATAAAAAATAGTGCAAAAAATTGTTCTCAAATTAATATATCCGCACAAAAAACTATTATGACTTTTTTATTCAAAAACTTTTAGAAACAAAGACACATTTCTTAAATATATTTAGACGAAAATGAACTATTCTCCTTTTCTGGAGTTTGGTGTTTTTAAGCAGGTCTTCTCTGAGTTAGAAATGTTGGATTTCTCAATTACCCAGAGCCTCATAATTCATTCTTATGGGTAAAAATTGAAATCAATACACACTATCCCAACTCGCTTTCAAGTTCAGGAGAATGAGATAATGAAAGTGCAATCTGTAACCGAATCTTCAAATTTCAAAAGTCACCATTTTAACTATTACTCAAACTAGAAAAGAACCAAATATTAGCTTATAGGAAAATTGTTCTCTTCTAGGAACACTACCTATACGTATTAAATACAAATTATTAATTTCGAATTATAGACAATTAAATCAAAACTGTTGCTTACTTTATCTCATTCGATAGTAAATTCTCTTGGAACAAATCATCAACATAAAACGAACACAAATAGCTACCAACTCATAGAAATCGTAATCGGTCAGATTCGTAGTTCAGAAATCAACGGAAATATGGTTTGGAAATAAGCTTTAATAGATAACATTTCATAACTTTTACTTGCCAAATGTGAAAATTCAAAACTTTGTCATTGAATTATTCAAAATCTATCCGATGGATTCGAACTAAATTCGACAGGGAGCAACACAACAAAAATATCAAATTGAGTCTGCAGTTGGAACTTTCCACCGTTTCCCAGTCTGGCGCTACGAATGTTTAATTTTTCTCCTGGGCGTTATATAGTATATCCATTCTTAGTTGGATGAGGGTGGGGTTTATCATCCACCCCTGATAAAACATAAAAGGATTTGCGCTTTGATCGAAAATGCCGACCATAGGCGGAGATTTATTCTTTCACTTCAAATATAACTTTTTTGTTTAAAAACAAATTTCAGTAAACTATCTGGAAAAGGAGATTATTAAAGGATTTATAAGATATTTTCAGTAATAACATTTTTTGGTAGGTCTATTGGGTGATAATAAGAAACGGTCCGAAACTTATATTTTTTTGTATCTAAGCAAAAATATTGTAACCCTGGGCTTGGAAGGTATATTCAGGATAGTCGGATGATTTATTGGTAATTGAATCCAACGTGGGCACTATCTGGCCTCATCAACTTTTTAAAACTTTCGATCTTTTCGTTTTCTTTCTAGAGAATGATGTACGACATATCCTTGTTTTCTCAAGATTCCTTTTGTGTTGATGAACAATTAGATTTCCTCTGCCTAAATCTGTTCGAACATTTGTATAATTGTTTTTTATGGAGACTATGTTGGATTTGAAGGAAAATTTAGGAGGTCCGCTTCTCCACTTTGTATGAAAAATAAAATTTGGAATTCGAGGAAACTCTTCCAGGTGTGGAATCAATTTATTTTGTTTCTTATTGAAGTTTACATTCGGAATTTTCCACAAAGCCCTACCGCAGTTTCACATTCGAAAATGAATCATGAAACAGTTGCTGATTGCTACTGAAGTCTGCTGCAATGATTTCTTAGCTGTGAAACCAAGGTATGGCTTCATATTTATATCTTTCCGTTGAGTGGAAACCACTTTTCTATGAATTGTGTAAATCAATCAATCAATCAATCAATATGTACTTTATTGTCTGAAGAAATAAAATTCTCATTGACAAAGCATAGTTTACAATTTACAATGATGAACAATGCAATAAATAAGTATATGTAGGTATACATGTATAAAATCGATCAATAAACGAGAAACAATCACATCTGACAATATAAAAAGATAAAATATTAAATAGTAAATAGTACTCAATCACAGTTTGCTTAGAGAGATAGAGATAAATAAAAAAAAAATTATTGTCGTCAAGAAGAAAATAAAATCATATGGACAAAGCACCTACATAAATCAAAAATTATATCTATATATAACACGGTCATGACACTAAAAAGGACGAAGCAACATGAGTATGATTTTGGTATATGATATTAATTGATATCAATCAATCAATCAATCAATCAATCATGCTTTATTGTCCAAGAAGTAATTCTTATTGACAAAGTAAGTGTAATTTTATAAAGTCAGAAATGTTAAGAATATAAAATTATATGAAATGTAATGAACAATCATTATAGAGTTAAAACACATGTACCTAAACGAATATAAATAAAATATTACAGAAAAATATATCAAACATTACAGATAAATAAATAAATAAAGCAATACAGATAAGTAAGCAACGGAAATACTAAACTTTAAAATTCATCAATGTAATATTCCTTCAAGTCATAGTAGGCTTTTTGCAGAAATACCTCTTTAACTGATTTCCTGAACTTTTAAAAAAATGTTATTTCCCTGTAGTACATTGGGAGGTGGTTATATATTTTCTTGCTCTCATATATCAAAGAAAATTTTGTAATTGCTAATTTTGGTATTGGCAGGGGTAGATCCCGACTTCCTCTTGTATGGTATCGTCTGTTATTATTTACTGCTGTATTATAATACTTTTTGTGTATCAGTCACACAATTTCTAGAAGGAACAAACAAGGTACAGTTAGAATTTTCTGACTGATGAAAAGTGGTTTGCAGTGATCTTGTGATTTTGCCTTACATATGTATCTGACAGCCCTTTTTTGCAAAACGAATACTGAATTTAGTAGTTGCTGACTACATAAGCCCCAAAAGGCAATTCCATATCTCAAATGGGACTCGATCAAGGAAAAATACACAATTCTGGCTGAGGATTGATTGAGTTCATTTGAAACAACTCGAACTGCATAACAGCCAGATGCTATTTTTTTGCATAAGTTCTCTACATGCTTATCAAATTTCAATTTTTCATCTATAAATACCCCTAAAAACTTTGTGTGAGTTTTGTTCACTATAGCGTGATTTTCTATAAGTAAGTCGTCGAAACTGAACTTGAAGAATGGGACCCACGCCAAAGGATAGTGGTATCATCTGCAAAAAATGTGAACTTCCCTTTGATGTCAACGGTTACCAGATCATTCAGATAAAGCAGAAAAAGAATGGGACCCAGAACCGAGCCTTGTGGTACACCTGTTGTGTTATTCTCCATGTGCGATTTATTTCCTTGGAGTTTTACTACTTGTTTCCTGCCTGTTAGATAACTGGAAATCCAGTTATATGACAATCCTCTAAAGCCATAGCACTGAAGTTTAAATAACAGTGTTTCATGGTTCACGCAGTCGAACGCTTTAGAGAAATCGCAAAACACTGCCCCAATAGCTTCATTATTATGTAAACCAATATACACATCTTCCAGAAAAGAGAAGATTGCATCGCCTGTGTTTTTATAGCTTTGGAATCCATATTGAGATTCGCATAGGATGTTATGATGACTTAAGAAGTTCAATATTCTCTTTTTAACAAGCTTTTCAATTATTTTTGAGATTGTTGGAAGCAATGATATAGGCCGGAAGTTTGATGGATCATTCATTTCGCCTCCTTTATGAAGCGGAATGACTATTGCTAGTTTCAGACATGAAGGAAATCTGCCAGAACGAAATGATTTATTGATGGCCTCCACAAGAATATTTAAAGCGTATTCTGAGAGATTTTCTAAAATTTTAACTGATATTTCATCATAACCAGATGATGTTTTGTTCTTTATTTCATTAATAGTTTGCTTCAGTTAGTTCCCAATGTAAGTGAAACATTTGCTTGAGTTGAAAAACAAAATGTGATTGTTTTGCAAGCCAACGCATTTGGGATTTCCACATCTGAGAAACCTTTTTAACCGACGAAACCAAAAAGGAGGAGGTTCTCTAGTCGACGCGTATATTTTTCTAAATTAAAATTTCATTTGTCACAGAAAATCGAATTATAGAAATAATTTTCCTTAAATCAGAGAAATTGATTGGACTACTTTTTCTTGCTCATTTTCATGTGAATCACTGATTTGTAATAATGGCTTCGATAAACAAAGAAAACTGGGTTTTTCCACTTCGCCAATGTACCATTTTTCTTCTGCGTCACAATTGTCATTTTTGAACATTAAAAAAGAGTTTTCCGAACTTTTGTTACATCTTTAAAAATGTACGAGATATCATTCGAAAATCACATCAAAATAGCAAGCAAAAGAGATTCACTTCTACTGTTTAAATCTTCGGTGAAACAAATTCAACAAATAATAACTATTTAAATTAACCTAAGCAAGTATTTTGACTTTTTGTTTAATATTGATCCAAACTTTCTAGAAGGTCGAGTTTGCAAGCTTTCTTTTTTGTTTTTGTTATTGTACAAATTCAAAGCAGATTTGCTTGAGCCAGAAATTTAATGTGGATGGTACTTTCGATTACTGCACAAATTTTTTCTTGCAGTTGTTCACCCCAAATTTTGGTTGACTAATATCAATGAAAACTACGTTGGAAAGAACGTTTTTTTTATGAACAGTCGATGTATTCGATAAACGTAAATAATATAATGTCAATTTGAAAAATTGTTGAAAACGAGTTTTTAAAACGACTACTTTCAACGTTGAAAATCGCAACCAAATTGTAACGTTAAACTTTTCAACCAAAAACTTTTATTCAATCAGCAATACTAACGTCAATAAAATATAATAACACACGTGTGTTCATTGGGATACCAAGTAACTTACCCACAATATGTGTCCTATTTTATTACCTTCTATTTGATTATCTCCCATAACACAGATTTTCATAAATTACAGGAGATTTATGACAGTGTACTGAGTTTGGACACCTGGTTAACAGTGGTATGTAATATGGTGATGTTTTCAATGGCCAGGATATGAATAATTTCATGGAATCGTTTTAGGTTTGGAAAGACCAGCACCTAACATGGAATCCCGCTGAACACGAGAGTATCAAATACTTGCACCTACATACCAATGAAATCTGGACGCCAGACTTATCAGTTTATAATATGTAAGTAATGAAAAATTACCCAACTAGCTGAATTCTCGTTTATTCGAAGTACCATTTTGTACACTCAAAAAATATGTAAATATTTTTAGGGCCAGTCAAGGATCAGATCCCAGCCTCATTGGCGATGCCAAATGTCTAGTTACATCCAAAGGACAGGTCCAATGTGTCATACCTACACGTATAGATATTCTGTGTGTACCAAACCTTACCAACTATCCCTTTGATACTCAAAACTGTACAATAAGATTTGGATCGTGGGTATGTTCCAACTGATTTTAAAAGAATATTTCATCTAATTTCATTCATAATAAGAAAAAAGTTATACAAGATATTCGAAATAAGTTTAAAGCATTTTTTCAAATATCAGCCAGTTATTTTCTTTGGATTTTCATTTTTTCCAATGACAATGGTATCGTCCTATCTACTTTTCAGAGCCTATATGAAATAAACTTCTTTTAAAAATGTTTGAATTGTTATACACCCAACAGGTACACAAAGGAGAAGAACTGGATATCAAGTTTGCAAAAGAGATTCTCAGCACTGAAGATCTTGAGCCTAATGGAGAATGGAAACTGGTGTCTCATTCGGCCATAAAGAACGCTGGAAAATACAAATGTTGCCCCAACGATACCTATCCCTCAATCGAAATCAGTTTGAACATCAAGAGACTGTCTGGAAGCCATGCTGCAGGTTTTGTAATACCCGTTTTAGGTATATAGAATAATAAAGCTATTACTTCTACATATATTCTCTTGAAATCAAGTTTCCACATCTTTAATAAAAAAATATTTCAAGAACATTATATTGTCTTTCTTTTCAGCCGGTGTTATTATCACATTTGTGTTCCTATCGATGTCGCCATTGAATAAGGACAGACTGAATCTTTGCTATGTTAATTTCATTGGCCAATTCATCAACTCGCAATTTATCTCATGGCAGCTTCCTTTACACGGGGACAACATTCCGCTTTTGAGTAAGTACAAAAACCTGTTGAATAAATAGAGAGACAAACTGTCACTATCTCCCATGATAACAACCTCTTCATGTTTTGAACAACGTTACTTGAAGTCTAAAGGTATTGGTCTATCTATTCAGCTTAAAGGATCAATTTCCTAGAACATTCGATAAAGGCATAAAAATGGTGATTTTTTTTTTCATAGTCGACTACGTCGGTATCCTAATTTTCCCAAGAACTTTCCTTGTAAATATTTTTTTCTATTTCAGTAATTTTCTCAAGAGATTCTCTACTCCTAACAGTGTTTGCAATACTTTTCACAGTAGTATTCAGGACCATTATGCAGTGGAAAACTACTCCTCCTGCATGGATCTCAAGTACTGTGTCAGTTGTAATATCTTGCAGACCTGGACAAGTGCTACTTCTAAACGATTATTCCAGACAGGTGAGTCCACATACGTATCAAACTTGATCCAAAAACTTGAGATATTTACCCTAATAGGCCAGTACATAGATCAAAATGGTTTAGACGAAGGTGTTTTTTTTTGTACCAGGTTTGGAAAAGTGCGTACTTTAAAAAATCTTCTTCGGCATATCCATGAACATCTGGATCAGAGAAAACATGTGGGGGTACTCTTTTTTGATCTCGCTAAAGCATTTACATGTTTGTATTTGAAATTCCTGGAAACAAAGCTTTAGTCAATAGGCATTAGAGGGACAACATTAACGTGGTTGATGTCCTATTAGGAAAACAGAAAAATATTTATCAGAATGAATGGCACATATGATGTGAATCTAGGAGTTCCGCAAGGATCAATACTGGTGCCACTGCTGTTTCCCATCTTCATTAATGATCTTCCAAACTTCATGAATACTGATTGCCTAGATGATGTTTCACTGGCAGCATATGGTGATTTGCTCACAAAAAAATGGAATGATACTTAATGCTTCAAAAACCGTTCTACTACATATAAATACGAAAAAGGAATCACGCGATCAAATTAATATAAACATAGGAACAGCCACGTTGCAACCACTTTCTTCTGCACGATTTCTTGGAACTTCTGGATTCAGACATGTCCTGTAAAACAGCTATTGAGTGTCAGCAAGAAAGTAAGCTCAAGTTACTATGCTATACTCCGACTGAAAACAATATTACATAAATAACAACTCCTCAATGTTTACTATGCCCTCGTGTACTCTCGTATTGGCTATGGCATTATTGTATGGGGAAATACGTCACTGGTGTCATCATTTTACGCTTTACGTAATCAATTTGCTTGTTTGTTTGGCGCCGCTCAAATTTAGTTACTTACATTAGTTTAGGAGCTTAGTTATTGAAACAAAAAAGGTTCATTTTATTTTTGCTTTTCGGTTTCTTTTTTCATTAGTTTTTTTTAAAGTTTTTATTGATATTTCCGACCCGCTAGGCTGGAGAACTTTTAAGAATATTAATCTACACATTTTTCGAACCTATCAATAAAAAAAAAAAATTGGTCCAAATCATTTTGAGCTTTTACTGAAAAATTTACTACAATGGACTGGCCTATAATGAAGTTTCAGTTCATCAAATGATAATTTATTACATTTGCAGGGTGTTGCTTCTGCTAAAGGCGAAGAGGATGGCGCTACAATTGTACCTCCCGATACAGATGCAAACAATCAAGACTGGGAATTATTCGGAAAAATTCTTGATAAGTTGTTCCTCTTTTGCTATATCGTCGTCTATTTCATCATGATAATTTCATTGTTGCCCTGAAGAGTGTTTTTTCATTAGAAACACGAATACATTATACCTTGTTTTTTTAAATTCTAAAGAACAAATCACTTCATTGGTTTTCATGGAATTGTTGAAGTAAATATTTTCAAATAACCTGAAAGCTCTCGAAAGTTTGTATCGGAATATTGTGAATTTTAGTTTAGGAGGGAAAGGAACTACTGTTTGCCAAGTAAAAGATTTATTACTTTGAAGCTACAATAAATATTTCAATAAGTTATTTCAGTGTAAGAAATAATTACATGGAGATACAGAATAACTACTTAAAAGTAACGATACAAAAATATTTCTCGAAATAATGTAATAAAATACTGTACAAAGATGATAACAAACAAGAATAGAATAGTAAACAAAATAAAGCTATAGTTTTGTAACAATGAAAGAATAAATAATTATTTTTAAGTACAATATTCTTCTTATAACCTTCCAACCATTTTTTTTCAACAGTTTTTTGGTACTAGCTAAATTGTATAATGCAATGACACCAAGTTACAATTTTCTACTAGGGTTTCTATCAGGTATATAATAGTTATTTGTGCAACCAGTTGGGAAAAGCACTATTTTTCGTAATGAGCGAATTTCTGCAGAACGAGCGAGCGAGTTCCGCAAAAGAAAGCAAGTTACGAAAAATAGTGTTTCCCAATGTGTTTCACACAATATTTTTTCTAATTTTGATATAATGTGATCCTTTTTCAAGTTAGAAATATAAAAAATATATATTTAAAAAAACTGAAGAACACGCTTTTAACGCACTAAAAATTAAAAAATAATTTTAATATTCAACGATGACGAATTAAAATTATAACAAATTTTATTCCTGTATTTTTCGCAACTGGTGGTGAAATTTATTTTTCCTACGACCACATAGGAAAGTAACACATATCGCACTTTCTACTCCCATGGAAAGTGACCTTTATTCTCACGCGTGCGGAAAGTACTTTCCGCACTAGTGCGGAAAGTAACTTTCCGCACGGCTGTCAATAAGCCGTCAAACCCGTGAATCCTGTACGATTTACAGATGTAATTATTAATTGCTCTTCCTTATTGATATTATTTAGATGAAAACTGGACAAAAAACTAATTATTTGTAGAAAATAAATTAAAAAAAAAATTTGACGCCGAGAATCGAACTCATTTGAATTAACGTTATCAGAGATATGTATATGTCGTAAGTCAGCCATATTAGAAAACATAAATTTAAAACCCTCAACTTCTTCGATGAGCACAATAATTACAAGCAGCATCCGAGAAAATACTGAAACGAATCTTTCGCAAACACCGTTACAATGTACAAATTGTAACAATAACCAATTTACTTTTAATTTTTATGGTTCCAAATAATTCAATTTGTTCCCCAGTTGTATCTAATAAGTACTTACTTATTGTAATTTTTTCAAATAAACGTTAATTATCGTTATTTCTTTATTTCACTATAAAAGTAATTCTAAATTCATGTGCACTTTTTATAGAAACAATATTCAAACATAGACTGTCACATATAAAACGTAAGATTAATCAGGCAACTCAATATACACGATCTAATATTTGAATATTGTTTAATAAAATAGGTGGTCGTAGGAAAAGTAGCGTACACTACTCGCGCGAAAGTGATTTTTTACACTCGTGTGAAAAATGTCACTTTCCGCACTAGTAATGTAATATACTATTTCATCACCAGTTGCTAATTTTTTTACTTTTCGTAACTAGTGATGAAAAGTAAAACATTTGATAACGTCAACGAGTTTTGAAAAGTGTCACTTTAAATGTCAAAATTAGAAAAATATATTTTTAGTAAATAAAATTACATGGAAATCGAGCTCGAAATAGCCAGTGTGGAAGGAAATTGCATGTAATACGTTTTTTTCTACTTATGTTTCACTGCAAGTGCGATGACACACACATAAATAATTTTTTCCATTTTCGTGTCTAAAATGCGACATATTTCAACTCAAATTAGTGAGAGAAGTTGTACTTTCAATCACTAGTGATTAAAAATCTTTTTTTCACAAGTGATTAAAAGTGTTACGTAGGTTACCAATAAACAACCATCAAGCACATTGCTCACAGCGCAGCAACGGTTGTCCTAAAAATAGTTATTATCCAAACCTGGCATGTTATAAAGTCATAATGCTACTGTTTACATACGTCTTATGAGGCCAATAAAACACTAGTGTCTTATGAGCCATGAAACACTGCCTGATTCTTGAATAATAAAAGAGAAACAAGAATTCTATTTATAGTTAGAAAATGGCATTATTCACTTGTCATTCATGGTTAGATTACCTACACCCTGTATTTTATAAATTTTCGGCAAATGTCAAAAACATCAAATCAATCCTCAATTTAGGAAAAGTACTCGTGTTTATAACATACCAGCTTTGGATAAATTGTTGTATTGCATTTCATGTCTTATTAGCATATAAAACATAACTGAAATGCTGGAAAATATATTAACTTCCTTATAAAGTGGAAAACATTGAATATGATTCGTTTCCGTACAGATATTTGATCGAATTCTCAAAAATATTCGATAATTCGGTAAACAGTTCGACAATATACAATTTGAGTGATGATAACTGAATACCTATGTTTCTTTACCGGGGACATGCTCTACTACGATACAAAAATCTATTCGAAAAACTTCGTATCATTCAAATTAATTTCAAGACAATAAATAAATACCTCTATAAAACATATTTTCGTTATTAGTAGACATATTGTGGATCCATAAGTAAATAAGCTCACGTACCTTGAATTTATCATGAGTTATACAAAAATGCGCAAAAAAGATTTCAATCTATTTTATTGAAGTGAATACCCTGACCATGTCGAGCATACTTAGCCATATTCTTATTTTTCTGTCGACGATTGAGAGGTCAGAATCCACGTTGTGCATTCCGTTGCATCCATACGAACTTCGATAGTGATATAGTTCGGGAACCAAGTAATTTGTCGGTTTTGAATGAATTCAGTTGGGAAAGTATGACATATTTATTTTTCATTCTTTCCTAGTCCCATTGCAGTTTTGATTTTTTATTTGAATAAAATCCAGAGTGAATTCGTGGAGCAATTATAATTTGCAAATGATCGCTAGAAAAGACACAGAGCAAATTGAGGGAATTTTTAAAGAACTTTGAACAAGGAAATAGTAAAACATAACGTAAGCCATTTTTGAAAACAACATGAAAAGTACAAAATCTCAGTTAAGTCTGGAATGAAAAAGTTACAAATATCTGAATTAGAAATGAACATTTTTAGTTTCATTTTTTTTTCTTTCAAATTCACAATATTTTTCAAATGTAGCCCAGCGTTGGCATAGTACCGGGGAAATAGTTATTTTCTGTTGTATATTACAAATTATTATTAGTTTTCCATTTCTGAAAACAAAATTAATTTGGATTATTTCAACAGAATTAGAATTAGTTTGCTAACCAAAATATTTCTTGTGAATGTTTTGAATTGATAGAAATAATAACATGGTAACATTCACTCACTGGGCTCCCGATCTATATAACTGAAATCGTCCGTTTTCTACCTCTGTCCCTCAACAGGTCAAAATCTACTTATCAATTCATGCACATCCCAACAAAGTTTATGTTTATTCTTGTGACAATATCACTAAACTCCAAGCATTTACTTAAATCGCCGTTCTTCGGCCAGAACACGTCCTCCATATGTATTTTGTCTGAGATCTTAAATGCAGATTGGGTAATTTGGGATTTGTTTACCGTCGTAAAGTAGGTACGCCTTAGCTGCACCCATCCTCAGTTCAGTGAATTATTCCCTCAACGTGTCTTTGAAGGAGACCAGTTTCGAACAAGACCAGACACTGCTTCAGATCATTTCAGAGATACCAGCTCAGGATTCTTGCAATAGTAAAACGTACAGATCTCGAAGAACACATGAGTGATGATACCATAAGACAAAGACATAAATAATATGTATTTCCAAACCTACATATGGCTGCAATACAAGTGAGTCTACATATGAAATTAGAGGTCCGTGGTATAGTATGTCCAATACGACTAAAGAGGTTGAATACTGTCAGAATTAATATTCACGTACCTAATTGGAACAACTATTCAGTCAGAGATGGAGAGGAAGTGGTATCAAAACGATATTTAAAAAAAAATGCACAAACGTGAAGGTACACGTCTCGTCGTTAAAAGCGGCCGCGCCAAACAATATTATTTCGTGGAATATTATTTCCTTTTGTTTCGGTATTTTGCAGACATTGAATTCACAATTTCAACTTTATTCGGTAAATATCCAAATATTCAGCTAGGTTATGACATGCTAAGTAGGTAATAGGTTTTTGTAATATAACAATTATCATTTGAGCTAGTCAGTGGTTGTAGGTAAACGTCGCGACTTATTCTTTTTGAGCTTTTCAACTTTCTTGCATTCAAATTGGTTGCAGAGTTTTCGTGAAAAAAAAGAACTTCAATTGATCATACAGTTAGCCATTGAGAGCGCTTATTGAAAACTCTTTTCGATTTATACTCCAGTTGCGTGTTTTTACAACGTAATCTGGCCTCCGAAAAAACCCAAAGTTTAGATTTTTGGACGAATCGGACCACAAGTAACATAATTCGCCATTTTGAAGCAGCCATGTTGTATTGAAAATATCAAATTGTTTAATCACGAAAACCATGTATGCAGACTAAATTTCAAGTTCACACGGCATGAGATGAAAATCGATTCCCAAAATTTATACTTAGGAACTTATAAATAAAGCATGTACAAATTTTTAACCGCGACTTTGGAAACTATCTATGACGTAATTTGTTTGCCAAAAACGCCCATGTTGCCATTTTTAGTTAAGTCGAATGACAGGTGACAAAGTTCACTATCATATTGGGAAAATTTGAAGTACAATCGGGCGCAATTGCATTAAAAATATACGTCGTATAATAATCAACCTATTTCCCAAGTTAATAAATAAAAATAAATGAATAAAGTTTACAACATAATTGCATACGTCACCTTATCACTCAAAATATTCCTAACACATGATTGATCTAAAAATACGGTTCTTATTCAAACATTGCCAAAGTAAACTTCACAACTGAATGAAGTGATTACAAGGTAATGCAGTTTTTGGCGTGGTTCCAATATCTTTTACCGGACAGTCCCAACATACGAATTCATAAATATATTTATTTTGAATATATTTTGAAACCAAATTACGTGATATTAGATCTAATATTGATATTGTAATTTTTAATATTTCATTAATTGGTGGCTTTTTTGTTTCTTCAATTTGTATTCGTCAAAGAGATATAAAATCTTTAATTGCTTATTCGTCAGTTTCTCATATAGGATTAGTTTTAGCCGGTATTATAAGGTTAAATCTTTGAAGGTTCTGAGGGGCATTAACTATAATATTAATTAAACTTGGAAATATTTATCGATCTCAATAGAATGAAAAATATTGTATATTATATTATATAATCCTCAAATACGGAAACATTGAGTAGTGATAACCAAATGTGGCCACTATTAATTGAAGAGCTCAAAGCCGAAACACAAGAATCACTTCTGCTGGAATAATAATACGGATAATTATTTTAATTACTAGAACAATGCTGTATATTATCGCCTAACGCGATCGGGTTCACTCTGTATTCGAATAAGAAACGTAGTACATATTAGTTTAACCCACTCGAGCTAAATATACCTACTGGTTCAAAAATGTGGAAAGGAAGACATAAATTCATCGGTTTTATGATGTTTCCAACGTATTACACGCAAAGCGAAAATATACAAATCACTACAAATTCTTGAGTGTGTTTTTCGATAATCATAGTTCTGGTGAGTTGTAATGGAATTGGAGAAACTGCTTTTTATGGAGGATATAAAATTTACATAGAGAGGAAAATTTTTCTCTCACAAAAAAAAACAAGCAACTATACGCAACTTGAAATCAGAAGCATTAACTCACTTCATTAAACCTATCCCTGAATCATCATTATATTACCAAAAAATAAAAGTAATTTAGAAAATTTTTAAAACATTTTGAAATATCAACAATGGGGGAAAATAAAAAAGAACATCATCAGGCCATACCTAGCGATTTTTAATTTTAAAATTACAAAATCGACAGTCATGTGTTGTACAAAGAAACAAGCTGGTTGATGGATCATTTGAATATCTGATTTGTAGACCGGTAGCCAGCGACCGAAAACCCCAGATGATTTATATTGCACCCCTCTAGGGGTCGAATTACATCATTATTGAAAAAAAGTAGTAGTTGAAAAAAAAAAACGGCGGAAGCGAAATGCCACAAATAAAGAGTGAGGTTAACAAATATTTCGTTTTCTATGGTTCCTATGAAATTCGAGGCGAATATTAAATTTGAAGGTAATACAATTTTGATGCCAGCCATTTTTTTGTATCACTTACCATTTCACAGCCATAGATAACGTCAACTCAGATGCTTTGTACACTCTACAAAGTTAATAATTAATTGGAATACTATTATTATTATAGTTATTACTATTATTATAAATAATTGATTTCAGGAAGTTGAGGCAGGTGGACATCTGCTCCTTTGTTATATAGAACGGTATTTTGCTTACATTTTTTATTATTAATTGCAATTGTAATAATAATAATAATTTTTCAATAAATTATACACGCTGTACAGTGTACAAAGCATCCGAATTGAAGTTATCTATAGCGTAAGCGTATACAGGGTGTTACCAAATAAGTGCGAAAGTTTACAAGGGGTGATTTCTTGTCGAAAATTAAAGGGGTGTTTCATGTGAACAAAAGCTCTTAGGCCTTTCCTTGAAAAGTTACACGCTTCCAAAAATGAGAAAAAAAAATATTTCTTGACATTGCTGAAGAGTTGAGGACGTGGCATTTTGTGGGCATGTTGTACCAATAAAAAGGCTACCTATGAATATTTTTCAATTTTGTTGTGATTTTTTAAAGGGGTGAAACATGCAACTCTTATTAAATTTTTTACCAGTACTTTTTAACGAAACAAAATTTCTCAATTCATTGCAGAACGTTTTTGACTCCTGTGTTGTGTCCATGAAAGCAATAGTTTCCTAATAAAATAATAAAATACAACATTGTGCATGAACGGATCTTCTGTAAATGGAATCGAAAAGTTGTGCAAACAAAACGATTCCATTTACAGAAGATCCGTTCATGCACAATGTTGTATTTTATTTTTTTATTAGGAAACTATTGCTTTTACGGACACAACACATGAGTTAAAAAAGTTTTGCAATGAATCGTTCTTTTTAACACATATTTTGTTTCGTTAAAGAGTTCTGGTAAAAAATGGAATAGGGGTTTAAAAGATCACAACAAAATTAAAAAAAAATATTCATAGGTAGCCTTTTTATTGGTAGAACATGCCCACAAAATGCCATTTCTTCAACTCTTCAGCAATTTCAACGAAAAAAAAAATATTTTTGGAAGCGAGGAATCACCCCCTAAAAGCTTTCGCACTTATTTGGTTACACCCTTTATATCGGATGCGCACTCCCAGTCGCGTTTTGGCTCAAAAATGATAAGTGATACAAAAAAAAAGTGTGGAATCAACATTGTAGAGAATTTTATTACCTTCAAATTTTACAAGCCAAAACAAAGGCTCATCCAAAAATTCAGCTTTTATTCCGAGGTTGAACCCTTATTTGACTGGGCCAGTAGAATATCCTGCAATTACAGTTGGGATATTTTAAAAAACAAGATTGCCTCTATATACAGTGTGACCCATTTAAAATGGAACCACCCTTGTAGAAAACGCATTTTTCAATTCATCTAAACAAAATAATTTTTTAATATTAAGCATCAAAATCTGTATTTTGACACAAATTTTCATAACTTTAGTTTCATTTCCAAGGCACTCTATGGTTTTTTTCCTGTCAAAAACGGCAAAAGTTTATTAGGCAATTTTTGTTTTCAAATTTGACTACACCACTGGATTTGTAGTCGCTTTAAATAAAAACCATCAAAATTTCATAAAAAATATTGGTTAACAACGAAGTTACAACAACTTTAATTTTGGAAACAAAGTATTTGATTATAATTTTTATTTGGATTGCAGACATATTTGAAATCTGGCAACACTGCCGATACAAAGTAGATCACCAGTGAACTTGTACAGTGAAATTATTTTTTTGAGATCGATTGAAAAATGCGTATTCTACGGGGGTGGTGCCATTTTAAATGGGTCACACTGTATATATATATATATGTGTGTTTGAAATTTCAAGTTTACGGTTTTTACACCTCGAACTTTGAAGAAAAAAATTATAGTAAAAAACTATAAAAACAGCCTTACACAGCAAGTTGAAAATAATAAGAATAAGTCATTAAACAAAAAAATTCCTCTTATGTAAAAAAGCGTGTGGTTATCTTTAGTTTTTTATCGCTAGCTATTCGTAAAGGTGGATTCATTATGAAAAGTAAGTAAAGAGCACCCCACCCTTTTTTACATAAGAACAATTTTTTTGGTCAATGACGTATTCTTATTATTGTCAACTTTTTGGTCAATATTGCTATAAAAGACTAAAACAAAACTACGGGAGATAAACTCTTCGATTGATTAATCCACATGGTATTGACGTTTTTACTAATTTTTGGTGAAAGTGCTGAGGCCAAATCAGCGCAGTCACCAAATCTTTGCAATGTATTTTTTTTTCTGACAATCTTGGTGAGAATATCAGGTCATAGCTACGAAATTATTGTCATCGGTTCTTAATACGTGTGCAAAATTTCAAATGATTCGCACGTCTGGAAGTGGGGTAAAATTTATTTAAAACATTTCATTACATACATACATACAGGTGAAGCTAATAAAAAAATGTGCCATAATGTAAAAAATTACTCATATAAAAAACATATTTATGTATGTAAGTATAGTTATTCTAATCCCAATTGGAACGGCAATAAAAATAAGAGCACTACAAGGAGTGTTCATATGCACTGCCCGGCAAATGGGAAATTTATATACTACCAGTGTTTTTACTTTCAAAGCATTCCTGGAACAATCATCAAAAAGTTCTGTCGTGTGGAAGAGAATTCCTTCTCGAAACTTTTTATGTCGGTCCAATTGGGATTAGAAATACTATACGTATTTGACCCATCCCACGGGTATGGTGTAATCAGATTTCTATTTCAAATAATGAAAATATATGGTAAGAAAAATGATAAGCTGTAAAAAATTGTTCTGCATTATTTAGAAAATCTGCGTTCTTTTCGTGAATGACGAAACATAAGTTGAAAAAATCAACCTGTACAAAATTAGTTTGCAAATATACTGTTTTAATGAGTATGGCAATTCGTTTCCGCCCTTTTTTTTTAATCAACGACCGGGAAATACAAGAATCATTGTGCAAAAAATAGTTTGAAATCCGTAAATTTTCCGCAAAGTTTAATCATCGCCCCGACGTCCAGCTGAATGACATACCTATCATTTTCGTTTCAATAATGATGCAGTTGTATCAAATCACCTGTGGTTTTCGATCGCTGGCGTCTGCTCTATTGTGTCCATATGATTCACCTCTGTTATGTATGAAGAATTGATTCCACTATCTTCTGTCACTTTGCGAAGTGAGCTTAGAAACACGTGCCATGTGAAACAATTGGTCAACGTGCATGCGCATTTAAAAAGTTTGCAGTTATGGTGTCGGCGTCGAATGATAGTTGTCAGTGAGTTGATAACATATTCGTATAATACAGAATACAGATTTGTTTGAATTGAAAATGGCTAGCATGTCAAGGTGTATATAAATTCCGAAATGTTCTTGTTTCCGCGCGCGTGAATTCGAAGTGTTGTGCGGCTGTGTGAATTATGAAAGTAGATCTACAATGGACGTTGACTGACTTGAAGAATTGCCATAAACATTGATAGTTTGTAGTGTCTTTTTGAATTTGTGGAGTTGTGTTGCTCAATCCTACGACGAGGCATTGCATTGGAAAAAGAACAAAACAGAAAACAACAGGTATTTATAACATTTTAATTGATGCCAATATGTCGGTTCCCCCTGGTTTTCTATGAACACGGATTTGAAACAGCCAACTTCGAGTCAATGGCTTTGAAATACGCCTTTTTTTGTATGCGTCACGTCTTAAAGCAAATAAAAATTTCTGGCTTTATAGTTTTTCAATTCTACATTTTTGGACAAGTCGGCGTTTTCTGTTCATTGAAAACCACCATCTAAACACCTCCTGAACATGAATGCGGGATTTTCAAAACATATTTGTAATGATTTTTAAGTTAATACACTCCCAACATACATTTTGAACGTACACCAAATGTTATTTTGACGAAAGAGGAGTATTTTTCAGGATTATCAAACTTAACCTCAATAACAGTTGCATTTGTTTACTAGGGTAGTCTAAAATTACCTAAGTAAGGCCAATTTATGCAACATTGTCATTGTCCTAGTCACAATCACTGTCTCAATCATAGTCTCAGTCGGTGTCTTTAGAAATTTTTATGTTTGTGCAGTCTTGCATTATTTTAGCAATGGCGATTTTGTCTTTGAAAAATAAATATTTCTCATCCCAAAGATGGGAAATTTTTCAATCATTTCAGTAAAGAGAACCCAGACTCATTTTTTTCAGAAACAAAAATCAAAATGAATAATTTTTAATGTCATTTGTCAAATAGGTATCTTTGCACATGCGCGTTCTATATGTCGTTTTAATCATAAGCATAAATATCGAAATTTGCCAACTTTGAAGGTCATATTCTTATGATAACGATGAGATCAAAACTAAAAAAGTTGCATAAATGTTCCCATTGAAATATTTAGATTCAACTCGATTTTATGATTGAGACAGAGACAGTGACTCTATAATAGTGATATTGTTGCATAAATTGTCCCTTATAACGCAGCGTATTTGAAAGAAGGCTAATTTTTTTGTAAAAAAATGTTATTGTAGGTCTTAAATGTAGGTATAGGTATACTTAGTAGGTGTATTAAGACGATGAAAAACAAGCGAAACACCTGTAAAATTTGGCTGGATAAAAAAACATATAAGTATTGCTGTAGATGGAATTGTAATAAAAAATCCGCATCTCTCATTTTAATCTTCAATGTTTTTATTATTTAACAGATGAGTTTGGTGACGATCTACCTATGCCTTTTTTATGAACTTAGGTAAGTAGGTTTAAGTATATTTGATTTGAATATTCGGAGGTAGTTTTAATCACTTAGGTTTCGCATTTCGAAAAATTCTTCTTCAGTGCGCAGTGTAGTTAAGATATATATTGATTTTTTTTTAGTGATGGGAAAGAATCATGTTTTATATTTGATGTATTCGAGAACTCCGCGTGCGTTTTGATCTGTGTCCAGGAGGCAAAAATATATAAAACCTACGAGCAAATGGCAAGTCTTTGTGTGGTGGAGTCTATTAAATTACCGAATATTGTTACCTATACCGAAGCGATGAATTCTTTGAAACGATCAGCAGATTCAATTTCCGCATTCATAGTTGCAAATATTTCATTATATCACTTAGAGGACATATTCTTACCAAAACACTATGATTTGATGGTGTTTTTTTCCCATTATTGACTGATGAAAGCAAAAATGAAAATTCGAGAAAAAATTCATTACTTTTTTACTTGATTAATCGTGTTAGCAAGAGAATAACTTGCAATTTTGCAAGTACAGAAAAATAAGTATTTTAACTGAGCATCAATGTATCTACTGACTTTGATATGTTCTAACCACAAAAAAATTGTGGATTTGAAAAACGCTTAAGGTATTCCTGCACAATTTACCCCAATATCTGCCACGGAACTGATTTTTTACTGGCGTTAACTTCGGTAGGTTTCTTGTAAAACCTCTGAGGTAAAATTAACACAGTGAGCTTATCTTCAAAAAATTTGACCTCGATTGAGAAAACGAACAAATCTTGTTTATAAACGGTTTTTACTTTAAACCTGTTTGTTATTTGGTTAAAATTTTATGACTACTACCAAATATTAGATCAATTTAAGATGACGTCGCCAAAATGACAGCCGAATTTTGTCATTTTTGGTTAGGTTCAAGAAAAATTGGAGTTAGACATTTTTTCTTAAATTTTCAAGGTGGTGATGTCAATTTATAGTCTAATTTGGGATTTTCGACATCGCGGATTACGAATTCTATGCTAGATTATTTTCTGGATCGAAAGAAAAAACACACTCACTCACCTTGATATACGATAGAAAAAAAAACAGTAGTCTAAAAACACTTCACTACGATTTTCACAAAAAAATCGTTTACAAAACCGACCTACTATAGCTTTTTCAAGTGGAAACTAAATTACAATTACTGAGGTTTGATATAAATAATAGTAGCAGGTAGCGAGTTGGATATTATGTAATTAAGTGATTTATTGGACGAAATATTATTCAATTTCTAGTATACATATTTAAAAGGGCCGAATTACCTCTTCAAATTAATCTGGTTATTTAATAAATATTGTGAGTTCTTGTCTTTGTTAATCTACATGCAAAAGTTCGAAATCATTAGCAAAGCAATGCTTTTGAATCAGGAGATTTTTAGCAAAAGTTGAGTTGGCTGCAATTTGTTTAATTATAGGTATTTAATTCTTTATTGAAATTATCCTCTGACAGAGGAACATTTACTAGTCTGATACTATTATTTGCGTTGTGTTGGTAGGGATCAGTGGAAGTACTATGTATTGTAATAAATGTTACGAAGGTTTCTGGAAATTTGAAAATTGTGTTTATTGTTTATTTTCGTTATGGTCAAACTCTATAAAAAAGCAATTCAAGAAGTTTATCCAACCGATTCAAATACAAAGTCATATTTCAAGGTAATTACTTATTTCGGAAAACCTTCAGAGAAAATTTCAGATTATTTAAGACAAAGATATTAATATTGCTTACAGAACAAATAAAACTTTGGCAAAATTCCTCAAAAACAACAAAGATCGAATTGAAAAGTCCGACAAATCTGGAATATATAAACTAACTTGTGCTACCTACTTGTCCAAGTTTTTACATAGGACAAATAGGTAGAACTTTCAAGTAACACATATCCGAGCATAGAAACAATTCTATTAAGGGCAAATCTAATTCAACTTTCGCTGACCATCCCCTGACTGAAAAGCATTGCTTTGAACTTTTGCATGGAGAAAAGAAGCTCCGAAAAGTCAGTCTCCTAGAAAGCTTAGAGATTAACAAACACAAGAACTCACGATATTTATTAAACGACCAGATTAATTTGAATAATTCGCCTCTTTCTAATCTGTTTACTAGAAATTGAATAATATTTCGTTGAATAATCACTTAATTACCTAATATCCAACTACTATTTATATGAGAGATAAGTGCCATGTGAAGTGGAATGAATAGAAAAATCGAATTTAAACGGTTTTCTTCACATAAAGGATTCAATATAAAATTGAACCAGAGAAAGGTAGATCTCAGGTGAAAAACAACTACTTTCCTGGCAAATACCACGCAGAACGTTGAATGATATTCACCTGAAAATCCATGCATACTTCCATATAATATCAATGGACATTGAATGCAAATGTTTCTTTCTGATAAGCTCGATTATGTTTAATTTATGTCGTGTTCACCTAACAATCCGCATACCGGTTTCAGGCTTCTTGGCCCTCATCAGTACGGAGTAGTCAACCAGCCAAAGGTCCAAAGAACTCTGGCTGAAGTGAGACACAACGTAAACAAACCATCATCGATCTTGTAACACCTATAGGTACGCCGGAAAAGACAAACTTTAACTGGCGGTACCTAGTGACAGAACCTAACTCGAAGTTTTAAAGATTCTCTCAGTAGAGAAGCTCTAGCTAGACCTGAATGTGAAATGATAACGGTTTTCATAAGACATATGAACAGAATACGTCCTTTCAATCAGCAGAACGTTGATGATATTCACGAAATCCATGCATACTACATATATCAATGGACATTGAATGCAAATGTTTTCGATAAGCTGATTATGTTTGAATTTATCGATAAGCGATTGTTTAATTTATGCACATAAATTGAAACATAATCAACTTATCGAAAAATTGCATTCAATGTCCATTGAATTATATGGAAGTATGAGATTTCAGGTGAATATCATTCAACGTTCTCTGGATTTCCAGGAAAGAGTTGTACCTGAATCTATTCTGGTTCAATAATTGAATTATGAAAAACCGTTTAAATTCGATTTCATTACTTCCATAATCTCTATTATCAACTGGATCTATTGAAATGCAAATTGTTTTTTTCGTGATTAAAGCTCGGATATAGTGTTATCGATATTTGATGTTCCTGAGTTCTGAAGCTGATTATTCGCTGTAATTTTGGTCGACATAAATTAAACATAATCGAGCTTATCAGAAAGAAACATTTGCATTCAATGTCCATTGATATTATATGGAAGTATGCATGGATTTTCAGGTGAATATCATTCAACGTTCTCTGATAGTATTTGAACCTAGGAAATATTGTTTTCACCTGAGACTACCTTTTCGGTTCATTTATATTAATCTGAAAAAGCTATAGTATAGCGAAACACGTGTCGTGGGTTTTGTAAACGAATTTTTTGTGAAAATCGTAGTGAAGTGTTTTTAGTTTACTTTAGTTATGGATTTTCAGCAAGTATCGGCCGCCGTCTATTCAAAAAATACGATAGAAAATTTGATGGGGACTGAATATAACATATGATGAATAACTAACAACGAAACATTACACGAGTTGGAATGAATAAGACATTTCAGACATGAAAGAGGAAACAATTATTATAGGTATAACATTAAGCAACACTAAGGAGGGAAAGACAAAAATGGCGAACAAAAGGTGAAAGATTTCATTTGATATGACTAATGATGCAATAAAAGGTAAAACCACCGAACAAATGTATGTTTAAAATAATTTCGTTTATTTTGAACCTTTTAGCGCGTTGTTAGTCATAGTGATTAAAATATTTCCAGTTAATTCTTACCATTTTTTCATTTTCTAGTACTGAATGGGTTATTATTTATATATCACTACTTCCACGTTACATCAGAAAACTGCGTGATTGAATAACAACGTTATTTTGGAATCATCGAATACGCTAACATTTAAACTAGAATTTTCTAACTTCACAATATTTTTTCTGATATCTGATATTCAGATTACTTCATTTCTTTGGCTTATGATTTCCTAAATACTACTGAAAATTGTAGATCAAATCTTCGTCAGTTTCGGCTGGAAAAGAAAAAAAAAACATTTTAATCGGTAGAATAAAAACAAAATATGAATATTATACCCATTTTTTGGTATTTCCATAATTGCAGCACCCAAATTGACAACCAAAACCAGAAACATTTCACTTCACCCAAGTTTCGCCAACCAAGTAGGTATCATTTACTTATAGAGCGGCTATAAGATCTTGGCAAGGGGATTCAACATTGACTTTTTTATGTTACTTCATTTTGCAGTGGAATTAAAAGGTCCTCAATATGACCGGTGTGAAGTTAGCCACATACACAGATAAACTGTAAGAAAAAAGTTGCGTCAATACATTTTGAGTTTTTACCTACGGAATTACGCGAAAAAAATTTGTTCAAATCAAGCAATTCCGTCGCAATAATATCATTCCCCCCTTTAATACACCCTTTTTCCTTTTGTCAAGACATCAGAGGGTGATAGGGGGTAGTTTCTAAGAAATAATTCGCTTCACTGTGTGTTTTTATCTCCACTTTATCTCTCGAGTTTTTTGTGCTAACCTTCTCTATCAATTCGGTTTTGTCTTGAAGTTATTGATTGTTTTGTTTCAATAATCTTATATTATCCAATGGAACATAATTTTTCTCATCATTTTCCTTCAAAAGTTCTTTTAATAGTTCATTTTCACATCGTAACTTTTGGATTTTCTCACATTTGAATTCATTTTTACCTTGGCTGATGTTTTCACAGCAAATAATTCTACTGTCACATATTTTCACATGTTTTGGTTTATTTCTTGTGGAACAGGATCGATGAAAGACATTTCCACATTTAACACAAACTGTAACTTTGCTTTGTTTGTTCTGACAACACTTGAACATTTTTTTACTTGTTTTTCACTATTATTTGTAGTATCATTTTCACTCTCATCTTCACTTGGCGCCATCTTGTATCTGTAGGTAGGGGGTACTTTCTAGGAAATATTTCAATAACTTTCCCAAATAAAAGAGCACCGCGTCCTTTTTCCAGGACTAGAATGACATGTGTTTCAGAAATGAAAAATAAATCGAATGTCATCCCCTTATAGTTTGTCAGGCCTTCAGAGAGTGGTAGGGGGTAGTTTCTGGGGAATAATTCAATAATTTTCATAAATGAAAGAGCATCGCAATCTAATTTAGGGGTTGTTTCATGAAGGAAGAATACATCGAAAGTAATTGTAATTGTGAGTTGATATCGTTGATGTGTGTCTCATTTTATCTATATCCAACTATGTATTGTATTTTATGAATAACTTTATTTATACATGTACTTTGTTTTGACTTGTCCTATAGCTTTATGAGCTCGCATTTGGATCAATAAACTATCTATCTATCTATCTAATTGAATTATTTCATAGAAACTACCGCCCCCTATCACCCTCTGACGAACTGACTAACTATAGGGGGAATGACATTCGATTTATTTTTCTTTCTTGAAACACACCTTGAAAGCAGAATGCGGTACTCTTTCATTTGGGAAAGTTATTGAATTATTTCCTATAAACTACCCCCTATCACCTAAAGTGGAGAATGCTGTTATTGTTACTGAATTGCTTGATTTGAACAATTGTTTTCGCCTTATTCCCTTCTTAAAAACTGAAAAAGTATTGACCTAACTTTTTTCTTAGAGTATACTAGTGGATGTGGTTAACTTCACACTGGTCTCAATATGGGAGATCATGACACCTCTAGTAACTGTTGGGAAAATTTCAGTTACTGGGAGAAATGCCTCCTTGCAAGATTAAGCAGGTTTTTGCCTGTAGCATGCGACAAGCTGAACTCTGAAACAGCTCTAAGAACCACTTAGACAATTATTATTGAATCGTTATTTTTGCGTAAATGCGAGTTGACGCTACATGTTAGGTTTGACCAACACACCCAATAGTTGACCTCGAGAGACTGGGTCAGAATTATCATAGAAATAACTTCGATTTATCTGACGAAGCTAACTTGATTGACGAATCTTTCGTTGCGAAAAGGGTTTTTGAATGACATGTATTTTAAATACGTACCGAAGTCACCTTGCATTTGCCTGCATGCTTGGTATCTATAACGTAACCCTTGCGGCAGGCATCTTGCATCATATGGCACCACGTGTGATAGGTGCTGTTGTTGGTGGCACAAATTGGGCCGCTCATCACGTGACGCGGCAAGCAATTCATCGTACAACTGACGCAGCGCGGCATATTCGTTTTCGCATCTTTCAGACAAGATTGGTCGTTCCGGCAACGCACTTTGTTACAGGTGGCATGAGCTGCGAAAACGACACAAATTCTAAATGTATATTTTCAATCCAGATAGCGACAAAGAGATATGCATTATTCGGTAAATGTATAGGCTTGGTGCTCATGCTCCCTAAAAATAGCTGCAATACTTTTCTCACGAGTTTTTGCCTTCTGAACAGAAATCTGAGCGGCGGCGGCGGCGGTCTCATACCGTTTCCGAGATATAAAATTTTTCCCTTCTTCATTGGGTGATTTTTTTAAGCACCATTCCTCGCACAAAAATCACTCAAAGTGCCTCCTTCTTTCAAGCAGCACAAACTACGAACACTAAATCACTCATTTTCGGCACAAATTGTAGCCAGTTCAATCGTAAAAATCCTCCTTCAAAACATACATCTTAACCCCTTCTCGCACCATCAACAACAACCTAACCTCAATCTGAGTCAGATGTCAGAGTTTAGGATGTATAGTGAATAAAAAAAGTTAATTTAAAAAATCAAAAACCCCGATTGCGTAAAAAGTTAACTTTAAAAAAGATAGAAACAAGATGACCAGAAAATATTGTCATAAAATTATGTTTTAAGAGGTTATAACTATTAGGTAAACTTGATACCGTAGAACGGGGCTAAATTGGAAATGCGGGGATATTTTAGAATTCAAAACCTTTAGCTACATCTGTCAACCCTGTTTAAGTACAACACAATCCCGCGTAATCTACACTGTAATAGTATCGTGCATAACCTTACTTATTCAGGCAGCAGATGATTTCAGTATTCGTAAGAGCGTGGTGTGCTGTTGGACATTGAAAGCGAGGCGGAAAATCAACCAATATTTGAGCCTGCTGTTTGAAAGGGGAGGTATTTTAGTGATTTTTGTGCGAGAAAACGGTGCTTAAAAATCACCTAATGAAGAAGAAGAAGGAACATTTATATATCGGAAACGGTATGAGACCGCCAGGTTTTTCTTCCGGATTCGTGTTCAGGAGGGAAAAACTCGTAAGAAAAGTATCACAGCTATTTTCAGGGAGCATGACCACGATGCCTATACATTTACCCATTACTCTTGACATATTTTTTGGGTAACCTTCCACAGTCTGAAAATGAAAATATAATCAGCTGAAAAAGCGAAAGAGACTCTGCAAGAAAAAATCCAAATTATTCAAACAGTTAAAGGAGATTTAGAAGATTTTGAGAACGGGGGCAGATATAGTCCCGAAACGTCAATCAAAAACTATATAGAGAAGTATCTTTTGAATAAAAAAAAAAAAAGTTGATAGGCAAATTCAGAAGACGACAAGTTATCGACTAATTGAATCATTTTTCTATAGGAAATATAATTTGGTGAACGCAATAACTTATCGGGGTGAATTAATTAGTTGGCCCTTTCTACTCTAGTATAGATTTTCCTGATTATATTTTCATTTTCAGACTGTGGAGGGTTACCCAAAAAACATGTCAAGAAACGTTGTTCCTCCACAAAAAACCACATTCATTCAATACCCATTACTCATTTTATAATTCGAAATATGAAATAAATTGAGACTTTTTGCAAAAAATAAGTTTCTCTATGTGCATTAAACGATTGTAAATTCAATCATAAATAGATAGATTTTTCGCAGAACATCATATTGAACAGCGAAACTGACACGTGCGATACTGCATTTGTTGCCTAGCAACCGAATCATTATGAACCATTATGATGTATTATGACACAAACGACGAAATATCTGAATATTTTTTTTTTTTTATGTTCTGGTTCCCACGAAAAGGGATATCCTGTAATGTTCAGAGAACATCGTGGGAACCAAGGGAAAGAAGGTAGGAGTTGGTGTTCTTCTTAAATTTCTGGAGGTTGTATGCCTCGGGGAACACCTCCCTAGGCAATGAGTTCCAAAGCCTCGCTGTTCGTTGGATGAACGAGTCTTTGGAAAGTGATGTTCTGCAGGTCTCCAAAGTGACCACGAAGGGGTGTGATGACTGAACTTGACGGGTTAATCTCGAAGAGACTGCCAAAGCAGGAACGATTGTTGATATTTCAGAAGAGCATCGCCCATGAAAATATCTATAAAATAGAGACAAATCGCCAACTTTTCTACGGTGTTCCAGACAAGTGAGCGAGTTTGTAAGCGAGGACATTACCGACGAGACGAATTGCCCTTTTTTGGACAGAATCCAATAGCCTCAGGATATGTTTAGGTGCCGCGCTCCAAATATGGGAACAGTATTCCAGGACAGGTCGGATCTGTGCCTTATAGATCATAAACAGCTGAGTGGGGGTGAAATAGCTCTTGGCACGAAACAAAAAACCAAGTTTTTGGGATGCACTTTTGGCAATGGACCTCACGTGATTTTCCCAGGAAAGGTTATTGCTGATGGTAATACCAAGCATCGATATGGATGACTTCAGTGGTATGGTTACTCCTGACAAAGTTATGTTAGGCACAGTGAGATCGGCTTTTCTAGAGAAAAGACATGCTTGTGTTTTGTTTGCATTGAATTCTACCAAGTTATTAGATCCCCACTCGATAATTGTTGCTAAGTCCATATTTATATTATTAACATTTCTTCCTCGTTCATTTCTGGTTTCACGGGCTGATATAGGGGCCCTGGAAGAGATAGCGGTATGGAGGGTACTATCATCGGCAAAGCTGTGTACTGGACATGAAGTTGCTTTCGACAGGTCGTTGATGTGAAGTAGAAATAGTGTTGGTGCGAGAATAGATCCTTGCGGAACACCAGCATTTATGAGTAGAGTGTCAGATGAAACTCCATCGACCACTACATGGAGAGACCTGTTTGAGAGAAAACTAGCAAGCAGAGAACACAGCTGAGGGGGCAAGCCATAGACGGAAGCTTGGCGAGGAGTCCCTGGTGCCAAACTCGATCGAACGCCTTGGAGATATCTAAAGCCACAGCTAAAGTTTCTCCATACTTTTCAATAGATAGCTGCCATATATGCGAGACGTAAGCGAGCAGGTCACCAGTTGATCTCTGATGGCGGAAGCCATATTGCCTATCGTTGACAATTCCTGAGTCTTCCAGATATTTCATGAGCTCGATGTTGATGGCTTTTTCCATGACCTTTGAAATAATAGATAACAGTACGATAGGTCTGTAGTTGCTAGGTAGGGCCTTTTTGCCTTTTTTAGGACTGGCTGTACTCTTGCAATTTTCCAATTGGACGGAAATACCCCAAATTGTAAGAGTGGTTGAACAACTTGCAAAGAACAGGTGTTAGTTCGGGGGCACATTTCTTGAGAACAATCGGCGGGATTCCGTCAGATCCACAGGCTTTGTTGGTGTTGAGACCCAGCAAAATCTTTCTGATAGTACGTTGGCGAAAGGTGATCTCGGGCATGTGACTGTCAATAGGTGTAATGTTCGGGGGTTGTTTTCCCGATGAATCCAGAGTGGAATTTCCAGCAAATAATATGTCATATTTGCATAATTTTTTTCCTACCAGAAGAGCCAGTTGAAATTTCTCTACGAAATTCTTTGAATAATGAGAAGCCACATTTCTCGAAGAGGGGGAAACTGAATATACATAGGAAATGATGGCATTTTATTTGACTCATGTTATTTTGGACTAGATTTGAACCATCAAATAGTGGTATTTCTAACATAATTCTCGTTCATCGCGAAATATTTTTTATTTTGAGTGTTTTTTCCTTCAGAATAAGTGAAAAAAACCCATTGGTTTGATGAAAAAAAAAATTGCAAAAAAGTCTTACCACCAATACCACTCGTAAAATTGTCCCTGATTTTTTTTATTTTCGCCCGGGACGTTGATCCAAAATTATATGTAACATCAATGCCACTCGTAAAATTTCAAAAATAAACTTTTGTTAAAAAATCTAAAATTTTCTGACTTGATAAATATTTTGAAATTTAAAATTGCCTCAAAATAATCGTAACCAAGAAAATTTCACACCCAAAATTAGAATAATATTGAAGAACAAATCTGACTTTTTAAATAATAATCACTGGTATCAAAATTGCAAAGGACATTTGTCGTTTTTATTAAAAAAATATTTGATATGACGTTAAATGTTTAGTCTACGTGAACTTATTGAATTCGATAGTTTTTTAGAATTTAGTAGCCAGATCTGTCAATAAAACGACAAAGACAATAATGCCAAAACAAAAATAGACTTAATTTTGAATTTTTTTAATTCTAGACAGATGTCAGTTGAAAAAATAATTTTTACTGTTTTGGATACAGTTTTTCAAGGGCTTTCAAATGACATATTGCAAGTCAAGTTCCGTGCGCAATTGTTTCTGTCATTTTTTAATAGTGACACTTGAGGGGCGGTCAAATAATACTAGTGTTAATTCGTCTAGTGTAACCTACCGAGTCAAAAAAAATAACTACTCTCGATTGGCTACAAAACAGAGGTGTGAAATTTTCAGTAAAATTTTACCACTAGCATTAGTAGTAGAGTGGTATTATGTACAAAACATTTAAGTTGCAGAATTAGAGGGCAGACCTACCAAAGAACACATTTTTCCAGCGATCTCGTCCGTTTAATCTACTTGAAATCGATCGTTAATGACCCCTATTAATACATAATTGTGATATATGCAGCCAAACACACCGAAATCGACCATTAATAACCTATTAATGATCGATTTCTCTATTAATGTATCATTGTGGTATAGGTAACTGAACTTACACGAATGCAAATGCTATTCAAATGTCAAATCATATTTCCTTCTCGCTGTCAAATTTATGTATTTTAAAATCCAAATATTGTAAGTTTCCTCCTAGTTGAAGCAAATGGATATCGAAAATTTCACGTTCAACTCCTATATTAACATGGCGATTAATGATTTCTAACATTAAACAAAATATCTCGATCATTAATCGCCACCATTTTGTACACTAGTTGATTAAAAAACTATTTAATAGCGATTTTAAGCTTCTTAAATACTTACATCTACAAGGTCCTTTATAGGCCATCGGTATGGCTTTTCCTTTTCGACAGGCTTTCTCCCTTAGATGACAGGCGCTCGGATACGTCTGTCCGTCCGCACCGCAAACCTGACGACGACCAGGTTTGTTCGTGCACTTCTTCAAACAATGCACGCAATGTGGCATCAGATTTTGGTCCAGGAGACAGTGCTTGCCACTTGGACATCTTATTTTATCACAGGAACCTGGAATTAAATGGATATTTGGATCACCTTTGTACATTTATCTGGTGTGGAAATTCATCTCTTAAATCATTTGATGTAATTCCGAATATTAACTTCAATCTCGGGTGATCAGAATAAGGGCGTAGGGTGAAATCACTTCGTGTTTTCAATCGATTTGTATGTTGGTACTTCTGCGATTTTCTCAGTCAATTTGAATATAATTTTTTGCATGCTGCTCTACGGACATGTTTATATGTATAGGATGAGCTAGAACTATCTATTGTTATGTTTACTTACTTTGGCAGGTGCCTTTATAAGCAACCGTTAGGGAATTAGATTTTCGGCGACAGGAGAGTTTTCTTAATCTACAGATATTTCGATAGCTGCGTCCATCAGTACCGCAAACTGGCCCTCGAGAACGCCTTTTACCTTCCTTGCATTTGGAGGCGCATACGCATTTCGGGGTGCCTTTTCTCAACACGCAAGTCTTATCCACATCGCACAATACGCCTTTGCATGAATCTGAAAAACCAAAATCGTTCAGAGGAGCAGGTATTAATATTCCAAAACTAAACTTTTGTATAAAATAGAAACTACTGAAGCTAAACTTATCAATGACATGGTTATACTCCCAAAATTTACTGGAAAATTATAGCGACAATGCTAGATCTTACAGTTTTTGAGATATTCGAAATGAAACGGGTGTGAAGTTATCCACAACCACAAAATACACTGAGAAAAATGTAACTCGGATCTGTTTCTCGTTAAAATGTCGATGGAGGGCTTAGTTCAGTTAACGATCGAATTCTGTAGGTTGATAAATGTAAGAAATTATATTTAGAATGCGTTGTCCCCGGGGACGGGGGTGTAATCGGGGTGGAAATGTTGAAACAATTAAATATACATGCAAACGGATGTAGATATTTTAGTTTGCAGAAAAAAGCCCCCGGAGGGTAGTTTTGGGGGTGGAAATGTTGAAAAAAATCAATATTCAGTTTTAACGACGCTGTAGAGTTTTCTGGTATGCAAAATCAAATTCGAGAGGTCGAAATACATACCACCTGATATATGAAATCATTTGTCGCCCCGTCGGAGGTGAGTTTTGGGGGTGAGAATATTGGAAAAATCAATATTCAGTTTAAACGACGGTGTAGAGTTTTCTAGTATGCAAAATCGAATTCAGGAGGTCGAATTCCATACCACCTGATATATGAAATCATTTGTCGCCCCGTCGGAGGGTGAGTTTTGGGGGTGAGAATATTGGAAAAAATCAATATTCAAATTAAACGACGGTGTAGAGTTTTCTAGTATGCAAAATCGAATTCAGGAGGTCGAAATACATACCACCTGATATATGAAATCATTTGTCGCCCCGTCGCGGGGTGCGTTTTGGGGGTGAGAATATTTAAAAAATCAATATATAGTTTTAACGACGCTGTAGAGTTTTCTGGTATGCAAAATCAAATTCGGAGGTCGAAATACATACCACCTGATATATGAAATCATTTGTCGCCCGTCGAGGTGAGTTTTGGGGGTGAGAATATTGGAAAAATCAATATTCAGTTTAAACGACGGTGTAGAGTTTTCTAGTATGCAAAATCGAATTCAGGAGGTCGAATTCCATACCACCTGATATATGAAATCATTTGTCGCCCCGTCGGAGGGTGAGTTTTGGGGTGAGAATATTGGAAAAAATCAATATTCAAATTTAACGACGCTGTAGAGTTTTCTGGTATGCAAAATCAAATTCGGGAGGTCGAAATACATACCACCTGATATATGAAATCATTTGTCGCCCCGTCGGAGGGTGAGTTTTGGGGGTGAGAATATTTGAAAAAATCAATATTTAGTTTAAACGACGCTGTAGAGTTTTCTGGTATGCAAAATCAAATTCGGGAGGTCGAAATACATACCACCTGATATATGAAATCATTTGTCGCCCCGTCGGAGGGTGAGTTTTGGGGGTGAGAATATTGGAAAAAATCAATATTCAGTTTAAACGACGGTGTAGAGTTTTCTAGTAAGCAAAATCGAATTCAGGAGGTCGAAATACATACCACCTGATATATGAAATCATTTGTCGCCCCGTCGGAGGGTGAGTTTTGGGGGTGAGAATATTTAAAAAAATCAATATTTAGTTTTAACGACGCTGTAGAGTTTTCTGGTATGCAAAATCAAATTCGGAGGTCGAAATACATACCACCTGATATATGAAATCATTTGTCGCCCCGTCGGAGGGTGAGTTTTGGGGGTGAGAATATTGGAAAAAATCAATATTCAGTTTAAACGACGGTGTAGAGTTTTCTAGTATGCAAAATCGAA
Source organism: Gonioctena quinquepunctata (assembly GCA_018342105.1). Classification (NCBI taxonomy): domain Eukaryota; kingdom Metazoa; phylum Arthropoda; class Insecta; order Coleoptera; family Chrysomelidae; genus Gonioctena; species Gonioctena quinquepunctata. The sequence continues at coordinate 77,529 of JAFIRS010002478.1, read as the reverse complement.
TTCAGGAGGTCGAAATATTACACTGATATATGAATAATTGTCGTCTGTCGGGGGTGAGTTTGGGGTGAGAATATTGAAAATCAATATTCAGTTTAAACGACGCGTAAAGTTTGGTATGAAACTAATGAGGTCAATAACACCTGATAGAAATCATTTGTCGCCCGTCGATGAGTTTTGGGTGGAAATTTGTAAAATCAAATTCAAATTAAACAGCAGTGTAGAGTTTTCTAGTATGCAGAATCAAATTCGAGGTCAAAATACTAGAAAACTCTACACTGCAGTTTAATTTGAATTCTGATTTTTTTCAACATTTCCACCCCCAAAACTTACCCTCCGGGGGAAATTTAACGGGGTAATGTATTTCCTTTTTCATATATCAGGTGCTATGTATTTTGACCTCCGGAATTTGATGCTGCATACTAGAAAACTCTACACTGCTGTTTAATTTGAATTTTGATTTTTTACAACATTTCCACCCCCAAAACTTACCCTCCGACGGGGCGACAAATGATTTCATATATCAGGTGCTATGTATTTCAATCTCCTGTATTTGATTCTGCAAACTAAAATACTCTACAGTGCCGTTTGCATGTATATTTAATTTTTTCAACATTTCCACCCCGATTACACCCCCGTCCCCGGGGACAACGCATTCTAAATATAATTTCTTACATTTATCAACCTACAGAATTCGATCGTTTACTGAAATAAGCCCTCCATCGACATTTTAACGAGAAACAGATCCGAGTTACATTTTTCCTCAGTGTATTTTGTGGTTGTGGATAACTTCACACCCGTCGAAATGAAATAGTTCAGGTCACGAGCTGCGTTCGAGTGGAACCTCTTTATTTTTCGTCATCAGTGTTATTAATATCGAGTGTACTTATTATATGAATGGTCATACCTCGACAAGAAGAACATCGGGCACCGCCGCCTAGTACCCTCCAGAAAAATAATGTTCCTGAATCGAGTTCTTCGGCGGACCAAGACGTTGTGACCGATCGTCCCGAGCAGCAATCTTCTTTGGAAATTTTTTGGTGCAGCAAGTCAGTACAGCGACCGTTACCGTTGCGAACCATGGCCGACCAACAGGTACCAGCTGGAAAAGAAAAAAGTGTTAAAAATGTTCTTTTTCCCTGCCAAAACCATAATTAGCTGTGTTGGTGTCGCATGCAGTTATATCAGGAGTTTAAATTTCCAATATCATTATCGAACGAATTTTAGTATTCTAAGCTGAGACAGATGCCATAAGGACATACCTACAGATGAACGGATCAAGTGAAAGTGTAACGAAGCATTTTTTTAGAGCTCCGTTACTAAGCGCGGCTAAAGTATATTTAACCTAACTTTGGTACGTCCCTGCCTATTTGGGGTTTCTATTAGTTCTGGACTGGCAAAATATTTCATTCCCTGTTAGAAATTAAGGTACATACCCAAAGCTACTGGAATTCACGTCAACATCATGCATAAAATATAACAGAGTTTTTCTCTAGATTTGATAAAAAGGGTGAAAAGCTCCGGTGATAGTTTTTGTAAAAGACGAGAAAGAAATGAAGATCGGGATGGGAAAAACCAAATCATTTTTTGTATCAGGAACGAAATAATCCCTCAGATTTTCGGTCCAGTTTCAGTTCATCAGACAAAAAACCGCGCCTTTCTTACTGGGCTTTTTCGTCTAGTTTGGTCATACATTCGAGATCTAAAAAAAAGGCACATGAAGCTCTCATCGGGGCTTGTTCCTGTTCTCCCGTAACACTTGTTCCTTGTTACTTGAATCCAGTGGTGATACGAAGTCCGTTTATAAGTAAAAGTGAAAAGTGTGAAAAGTAGATTCGAGTTCCAGTAGAGTTGAGGTATCCGTAAGTGGAAATAGTAAATAAGTTGTATTTGAGCTGGGTTTCTCCGTGTGCTGAAGCACTTGAAGTTTATTATTTCTACATTGAATATTATTCGATTTGATTCAATTACTTTTCCGGGCGTTTACATATCATTATATGTATTATTATTATTTCATTTAGTTAATTATCTGTCGTGGCATTTACAGTTTATTTCTGCCAAAGTATTCTTTATTTGAGTTAATTCGTTGCCTGAGAAGTTAAATATATTTTCTGCATTATTATAATTTCCTTTATTCGAGCATTTGCCGAAACGTTTAAGTTGGTCAGAAGACTACAGAGTGAATATTGATTTATTTTATTTTTGGGTGGTTCAATCGAACTTTTTGTGAAATCGATTGAGTGTTTAATTTAGGTAGTATTGACATTCTGGTCAATTGTTGGTTATTTTTACGGGTAAAAAATATATGATTTATTTGCCAAATTGAACAGTGGAAAGTAGACCATTTTATTTTGTGTCCCCGCGGAAAACAATTTTCACATAAGCTCTGGCAAGTGTTTTCTTTTTCTTGTCAAGGGAAATCTTACCTAAATAGTTCTTTCATTTGCCCGTTATTAAAATTATTGAGTTATGTTTTCAGTTATTTGAGTTCAGGGAAAACGCCGAATGCAAACAACTGACGCGAATATTGACATCACTTAAATCAGTGAATTAAAATTTTCTATTGTCTTAAGTTCGGGAAAAACACCGAATTTAAGCAATTGACGTATAAACTAATTACATAACAATAATTATATTGGTCCCCGTTGTCCCGATTCAGGCACTAACCAAATCGGAACATCGGCCGCGATAAAGGCGTTGAAAAGTTTATATGTCCCTGAAAATACATGCCGAGCAAAACAAAATTCACGAATTTCACAATTTATAGTTATATTCAGGAGGAATAATTCATAATAGCGACTTGAGAAGGTGATTTGGGTAAATAAACGATTTTGATTACATTGTGGGGAAATAAGGGATTTTATAACACGAAAATACTGTGAGGCTTTGTCGTCTGTATCCACGCCCATTTGTTAATATTGTCTAAGCTCAGGAAATCACCGAGCATAAACAATAGGAAAACAAAGGCAAAAATATAATTCTTGTTAAACGAGAACAGTCGTAGAAGAAAAGGGCTATTTTAAGGAACAGAAAAAAATATCACAGCAGGGATTATTACCAACGTGAAGCTTAGGTAATATACAAGTGACACGTAGTATTCAAATTTTGTGTTAGGTTTAACAAGGGGAAATCGGGATGTTATAAGCCATTTGCTTACAAACTTGAGAAATCACTTTCTGAGTCAGTCAGATAACCGTGTTACGGAAGAAACAGTTTTTTTTCTTTGCTCTTAAGAGTAGTCCATTTTATTCCTTAAATTGTCGGAAAGTTACTGTTCATTTGGCCAGTTATATTTATCGTGAAGGGAAATATCATTTCGATACTATTTGATAAATAGGATTATATATGTGAAAAAAATATATATATATATATATATATATATATATATATATATATATATATATATATATATGTATCGGTGTATGTATTATCCCCATTTTAATGTGCCAGACCGGGTTTCTTTTAAACTAAATTATTTGTATTGCGAAAATTGTTGTGCCGAAATTTATTGAATATACCAGTTAATTTAATACCTATTAAACACTGTGTTTACATTGAAAAAAACCCCTTGCTATTTCCTATAAAGTATTGAAGTTACGCAACAGACGTATTTAAGCAAGTTATAGAAAAAGAAATTTGTAAAGAAAAAATCAAACAAAGACATTTTTGTCTCTCTGTCTCTTTGTGAGACATAAAAGCAATCGGCGTTCAGTATCCAAAATTTGTACTTAAAGCCTACAGTATTTTGTAAAGATTCAAAAAGTGTCAATATACCAGACCCCTGGACGTTCCGTATCTCCATCTGTAGCTACCCTAGTGCGTGGAGAAAACCACTATAAAATCTGGCGCCCGAGATTTGAAATAGAGAAAGGAAAATATTTCCTGCCTAAAATTCTGGCGTCATAAGTAACGTGATTTTCTAGGAGTTTAAGGGTTATTAAAACAAACCCTAGCAAAACGCGTCACACAGGTTCTAGTGCCTAAAAGAGTGTAATTTCAGAATTCTAGTGAATATCGAAATTTGTCAATTTCGAAACGCGTTCACAAAAAAATCTTGTATGAATTTCGTCGCGAAATCAATGCGTCCCGTGCTTAAACACTTTTCGCAACTTGTTACATAAATAGCTATTTTGCAAACTTTGGTTAATTTTAAAATATTATATTTTCAGCAATGGACTGTATGTCAGTTGAATAATTTTATCTTACAGCCGGAAACTTATTTAACAATTTATCGTATGACGAAAACACCACTCATAGACCAAGAGCCAGCACAAAAAAACACGTATGATTAGCTCAAAGCTAAAACTTTTTGAGAAGTAAGCCAGTGTTATAAATAACAGGGCAGCGCAAGTATGGCGGCCCGTAGATGTCGGCATTGCGCTGCGCAATTTTTTGAATGTGACAAAAAAACGATGCTCTTGGGGAATGAGATTCTTGTTTTATATTATACATAAGACAGCAAATTTTTTTTTTTTATGTTCTGGTTCCCACGAAAAGGGATATCCTGTAATGTTCAGAGAACATCGTGGGAACCAAGGAAGAAGGTAGGAGTTGGTGTTCTTCTTAAATTTCTGAAGGTTGTATGCCTCGGGAACACCTCCCTAGGCAATGAGTTCCAAAGCCTCGCTGTTCGTTGGATGAACGAGTCTTTGGAAAGTGATGTTCTGCAGGTCTCCAAAGTGACCACGAAGGGGTGTGATGACTGAACTTGACGGGTTAATCTCGAAGAGACTGCCAAAGCAGGAACGATTGTTGATATTTCAGAAGAGCATCGCCCATGAAAATATCTATAAAATAGAGACAAATCGCCAACTTTTCTACGGTGTTCCAGACAAGTGAGCGAGTTTGTAAGCGAGGCATCACCGACGAGACGAATTGCCCTTTTTTGGACAGAATCCAATAGCCTCAGGATATGTTTAGGTGCCGCACTCCAAATATGGGAACAGTATTCCAGGACAGGTCGGATCTGTGCCTTATAGATCATAAGCAGCTGACTGGGGTGAAATAGCTCTTGGCACGAAACAGAAAACCAAGTTTTTGGGATGCACTTTTGGCAATGGACCTCACGTGATTTTCCCAGGAAAGGTTATTGCTGATAGTAATACCAAGCAACGATATGGATGGCTTCAGTGGTATGGTTACTCCTGACAAAGTTATGTTAGGCACAGTGAGATCGGCTTTTCTAGAGAAAAGACATGCTTGTGTTTTGTTTGCATTGAATTCTACCAAGTTATTAGATCCTCATTCGAGAATTGTTGCTAAGTCCATATTTATATTATTAACATTTCTTCCTCGTTCATTTCTGGTTTCACGGGCTGATATAGGGGCCCTGGAAGAGAAAGCGGTATGGAGGGTACTATCATCGGCAAAGCTGTGTACTGGACATGAAGTTGCTTTCAACAGGTCGTTGATGTGAAGTAGAAATAGTGTTGGTGCGAGAATGGATCCTTGCGGAACACCAGCATTTATGAGTAGAGTGTCAGATGAAACTCCATCGACCACTACATGGAGAGACCTGTTTGAGAGAAACTAGCAAGCAGAGAACACAGCTGAGGGGGCAAGCCATAAGACGGAAGCTTGGCGAGGAGTCCCTGGTGCCAAACTCGATCGAACGCCTTGGAGATATCTAATGCCACAGCTAAAGTTTCTCCATACTTTTCAATAGATAGCTGCCATATATGTGAGACGTAAGCGAGCAGGTCACCAGTTGATCTCTGATGGCGAAAGCCATATTGCCTATCGTTGACAATTCCTGAGTCTTCCAGATATTTCATGAGCTCGATGTTGATGGCTTTTTCCATGACCTTTGAAATAATAGATAGCAGTGCGATAGGTCTGTAGTTGCTGGGTAGGGCCTTTTTGCCTTTTTTAGGGACTGGCTGTAATCTTGCAATTTTCCAATTGGACGGAAATACCCCAAATTGTAAGAGTGGTTGAACAACTTGCAAAGAACAGGTGTTAGTTCGGGGGCACATTTCTTGAGAACAATCGGCGGGATTCCGTCAGATCCACAGGCTTTGTTGGTGTTGAGACCCAGCAAAATATTTCTGATAGTACGTTGGCGAAAGGTGATCTCGGGCATGTGACTGTCAATAGGTGTAATGTTCGGGGGTTGTTTTCCCGATGAATCCAGAGTGGAATTTCCAGCAAATAGGTGCGCAAAGATATTGGCTTTTCCTGGGCAGTCGTTGCTAGTGTTCCATCTTCTTTGGTTAGGGGAGGAAATGAGCTGGAAGTGAAGTTTCTTCCCACAGCTTGAAAGACCAAAATGAACGGGATCCGTTAGGACATTCAGCAAGTTTTGATCTTATTTTGGCTTTGTGGGCATCTTTTGAGCATTCTATTGTCTCTTTACATATGCCTCTAGCCTCGACATATGCTGCTCTGGTCTCAGGGCCCGGATTTTTCAGCCATCGATGGTATGCTGCCTGTTTGGAAGCCACAGCTCTAGAGCAGTTTCTGTTAAACCAGGTCTTATTGGATGATGTTCTTCTTTCGGTATTCGGTATGTAAGTTTGCATCCCCAACATGATGATTTCAGAAATTGTCTCAGCACATCGTGTTGGATCTACTGAAGAGAAACAAACTCTCTTCCATGGAAACGCTGAGAAAACATACGAAGACCTTCCCAGTCGGCCGAATTGTAATGCCACATGAGACGGGGTGGTATTGTGCAGCTCGATGGTAAATGGAAAGAACATGTTGTGGAGATGAGGGTGTGGTCAGAGTTTCCAAGTGGGGCACAAACTTCTATTCTATACGGGTCAGGATTGGTGGTGAGGAAAAGATCTAGTGTATTGGCAGACTGGTTGTTGACATCAGGGATGCGGGTTGGTAGCTCGACCAGTTGTTCTAGACCATGAGTGATGGCGAAGGCCTCGGCTTGACGACCCGCATCATCTGTTTTGTTAGAGAATTTGAGCCAGGCAGCGTTATGTACATTAAAGTCTCCCATGATTATGGTTTCAGCTGTTGGATGGTTCTCCTGAATGTAGTCCAGTTTGAGTGATAAAAACTCAAAGAGGTCGTTATATGAAGGTTCATTAGGTGATAGGTAAAGGCAGCAGAGGAACTTAGTCAGTTTGGTATCAGATAGCTTGAACCACATCACATCAAAGTCTTTCGGTTCCAAACTCTCTTCACGCTGGCATGAAAGGTTAGCCTTGGCGTAAAGGCAGACTCCACCTTTGAACCTGAATCGAGAATGGAGTTCGTAACCAGGACAAAGCATATGGACCTTGTTGGTGGACGAGTTTACTTGTGTTTCTGTTAGAGCCAGAATATCCGGTTTTTCCGTCTGTAGGTGATGGTGGACGTCATTGATGTTCTTGTTGAGTCCGCGGATGTTGCAAAAATTAATTTTTAATGTTGAGTCCCCTCGAGTACCTCTCGCCCGGAAATCCGAATGGAGAGGTATTTTACTTCCGGAGTGTTTTACTCTAGGAGACTTCATCATTATTACTATTAGAATGCACCTGAAAATAAAGGAGGAATTGGGGAAAAGGAAAGAGGGAGACCGGAAAGTATCGACCGAACACTGAAACATGGAATGGTCCATTTCACAGCACACAAAGTCGATATGGTGGTATTTCACCGGGCGATGAGACCATCTTCCACCTACGGTTATCCTTTAAGTCGCCTCTTACGACAGGCAGGATTTACCATGGGGCTATTCTAAAGCCGACCCCATACGACCAACTGTATGAAGAAGTTGTATGGCATACCGATGTAGCGTCTTAAACTGTCCGCCATACTCAATTAAAAGTGTGATTTTTTATGCTCTCTCAAAATACGAACTCAAAGCTAATTTTTTCACTCAATGATAGAAAAAAATGTCTCATCACCGATTATGACCATGCCATACTGTTTCGGTGTCATACTGATTCAAAAATGTCAAATTTTTCACTAACCTATCATAGGCACAAGTATGGCAGTCCGTTTTTATGACCCCCGTGGTCCATTTTGATGAACAGAAACAATGGTTTACTGATAGGAGGTCTTTAAATGGCCGCCATACTAAAAACTTTTTTTTTAAATATTTATAATATCATGGGTAAGTTTTGGAAATGCTTCTATTCATCAAAATGGACCACGGGGGTCATAAAAACGGACCGCCATACTTGTGCCTATGATACATGGTTAGTGAAAAATTTGACATTTTTGAATCAGTATTTCAAGAGAGCATAAAAAAATGACACTTTTAATTGAGTATGGCGGACAGTTTGAGACCCTGCATCGGTATGGCATACACATCCTTCATACTGTGGCTGTCTTATGTATAATATAAAACAAGAATTAGCTTTGAGCTCATTACCCAAAAGCATCGTTTTTTTTGACACATTAAAAAAAATTGCGCAGTGAAACGCCGACACATACGGGCCGCCATACTTGCATTGCCCTGTTATTTATAACACTGGCTTACTTCTCAAAAAGTTTTAGCTTTGAACTAATCATACGTGTTTTTTTTGCTGGCTCTTGGTCTATCAGAAGATACAAATGTATGCCATTCTTTTACTTCAAGTAATTCAAAAACTGCACGACAATGTTTTGGTAATTCAACAATTGTTTAGTGAATTTTATGCTGGAAGAAAAAGCTGGGATACAGGGTGTAAAAAAAATATTCAACTTTCATACATTGCTGAGAAAATGTAATTTTCGAATTTTTCAACTCCACAGATACCTACTTAAGTGTTTTTCTGCTTAAAAAAATGTTCAACTAACATATAGTGAGCATAGCTGAAATATCATTAAAACGTTTCATAAAATTCAAAAACTACACAACAATCATGTTTTAGGAAGAGAGATAGAGAGATAAGTGCCATGTGAAGTGGAATGAATAGAAAAATCGAATTTAAACGGTTTTCTTCACATAAAGGATTCAATATAAAATTGAACCAGAGAAAGGTAGATCTCAGGTGAAAAACAACTACTTTCCTGGCAAATACCACGCAGAACGTTGAATGATATTCACCTGAAAATCCATGCATACTTCCATAAAATATCAATGGACATTGAATGCAAATGTTTCTTTCTGATAAGCTCGATTATGTTTAATTTAAGTCGTGTTCACCTAACAATCCGCATACCGGTTTCAGGCTTCTTGGCCCTCATCAGTACGGAGTAGTCAACCAGCCAAAAGTCCAAAGAACTCTGGCTGAAGTGAGACACAACGTAAACGAACCATCATCGATCTTGTAACACCTATAGGTACGCCGGAAAAGATAAACTTTAACTGGCGGTACCTAGTGACAGAAAGAAACACTCCGAAAATCTCCCACCTCGATAGGTTTCTGAATAAAAGATTCCTTCTCAGTAGGAGTGGCAAGCCCGTCTAGCATATAGTGAAAAGCCTGAAACCGGTATGCGGATTGTTAGGTGAACACGACTTAAATTAAACATAATCGAGCTTATCAGAAAGAAACATTTGCATTCAATGTCCATTGATATTTTATGGAAGTATGCATGGATTTTCAGGTGAATATCATTCAACGTTCTGCGTGGTATTTGCCAGGAAAGTAGTTGTTTTTCACCTGAGATCTACCTTTCTCTGGTTCAATTTATATTGAATCCTTTATGTAGAAAACCGTTTAAATTCGATTTTCTATTCATTCCACTTCACATGGCACTTATCTCACTATATGCTAGACGGGCTTGCCACTCCTACTGAGAAGGAATCTTTTATTCAGAAACCTATCGAGGTGGGAGATTTTCGAGATGTTTCTTTCTGTCACTAGGTACCGCCAGTTAAAGTTTATCTTTTCCGGCGTACCTATAGGTGTTACAAGATCGATGATGGTTCGTTTACGTTGTGTCTCACTTCAGCCAGAGTTCTTTGGACTTTTGGCTGGTTGACTACTCCGTACTGATGAGGGCCAAGAAGCCTGAAACCGGTATGCGGATTGTTAGGTGAACACGACTTAAATTAAACATAATCGAGCTTATCAGAAAAACATTTGCATTCAATGTCCATTGATATTTTATGGAAGTATGCATGGATTTTCAGGTGAATATCATTCAACGTTCTGCGTGGTATTTGCCAGGAAAGTAGTTGTTTTTTCACCTGAGATCTACCTTTCTCTGGTTCAATTTTATATTGAATCCTTTATGTGAAGAAAACCGTTTAAATTCGATTTTTCTATTCATTCCACTTCACATGGCACTTATCTCTCACTATATGCTAGACGGGCTTGCCACTCCTACTGAGAAGGAATCTTTTATTCAGAAACCTATCGAGGTGGGAGATTTTCGGAGTGTTTCTTTCTGTCACTAGGTACCGCCAGTTAAAGTTTATCTTTTCCGGCGTACCTATAGGTGTTACAAGATCGATGATGGTTCGTTTACGTTGTGTCTCACTTCAGCCAGAGTTCTTTGGACTTTTGGCTGGTTGACTACTCCGTACTGATGAGGGCCAAGAAGCCTGAAACCGGTATGCGGATTGTTAGGTGAACACGACTTAAATTAAACATAATCGAGCTTATCAGAAAGAAACATTTGCATTCAATGTCCATTGATATTTTATGGAAGTATGCATGGATTTTCAGGTGAATATCATTCAACGTTCTGCGTGGTATTTGCCAGGAAAGTAGTTGTTTTTCACCTGAGATCTACCTTTCTCTGGTTCAATTTTATATTGAATCCTTTATGAAGAAAACCGTTTAAATTCGATTTTTCTAATCATGTTTTAGTAATTCGACAAATGGTAGTAAACTTGAGGCTGAAAAAATATAGTCTTCTTGGATGCAGGGTGTATTATTGAAAAATGGAATTTCTAATTCAATCAGAGTTATCAACCTGGATATTTCTGCTTTATGAAAAGTTTCCACGACAATTGTGTTTTTGTCAAAAGACAATTGTTTAATAAGTTTTCTGTAAAACACATATTCAACTCACATAAAGATTTAAAAAATGGAATCCTCGAATTATTCATGATTCACAAACACTTTTTCTGATTCAGCAAGTTCAAAATTTGAACGACAATTACATTTTGACATTTGACTATTGTTAGGTTAGGTTCGGTTATAAAAGAAGACAGTGGAGATTGTTGAAAACATGAAATTTCAGAATTAATCATCGTTTACAAAAAAAATAATCTCTAAAAATTCGAATTTAAAATTGTAAGACGAATATATTTGCCTATGTAAAATGTATAAATCAGCTGTATTTATATAAATGCTTGAAACGTTTAAAACCCAAAAAAAATAAAAATCTATTGAGCTTTATATTTTGCCTTCCAGAGATTTTGGTAATCTTGTTCCCGATAAACAATTGAGGATAAACTAAAAATTGGAGATGTTTTATTGGGAAATATGTTTCTAAGGTTTTGAAAAAGCTTAAAAAAAGCACAGATACAGTATATGGTAATAAGTATCTTGAAAATTTCCACGTCTGCTTCACTTTTGGAGAAGACTGTACAGCAACGAATGTAGTTTTTACGATGAACGTGCCCTGGCTTGTGCGAGATTTTTTAAAATTGTTTTTAGGTTGATGGTCTCTCCTTACCCATCGTTGAAATCTCTGGTCACGTTATAGTTGAGAATGGGGTTTTGCGACTTTATGAATAATTTGTGAATGTATTCAGAAGGCATAAGCTGAAATTCGCATTTTAAAAATCTAACCTTCTGCACACCTGTGAATGAGAAGTGTATAATGCCATTTTATAACGAATTACAGATGTTAAAAATCTGAAAAAAAAAAGTTTTGTTCCTTGTTAAGTTCGACAAAATTTTGGGTAGCGCCTCCCGCCTAATTTCAGGTGACCTGCTCAGAGGAAAACTTCGGCAATTGCCGAATGCAATAAACATTTAACTTGACATTTGGATAAGATAGAAGTTGAACTGATTATGTGGTAAATGTACACATTGCAGACTGCCTGGGATATATATATATATATATATATATATACAGTGTGACCCATTTTTAATGGAAACACCCCCCTAAAATTTGAAGTTGTAAACAGATTTTATATTTTTTTTTTGAAATGTCAAGTACTAAAAGGTCTACCTTGGGACAAAATTTGAAATGTTTATTCCAATTTTCAGGGCATACTACGATATTTTTTCTTAGTCAAAAATCGAGATTCAGAGTGCCTCTAAACAGGTGTGACCAAAATTTCATGAAAAAATATTCATTAATAACAAAGTTATGACAACTCAAAAATTCGAAAACTCACACAGCTAACAGTCACAAAAAACACCCTATATCAACAGATATAGCCATGAGAATATTTTTTTTATGATTTCAACAATAAAGTGCCGCCAGATGAAAAAAAAAAAACAAATAGCGTACATTTTTTTAATGAAAATAACGGAATTACATTCAAGTTTTCACGCAAATTAACTAAAACTAAGACCTAATTGATTTTTCAATTTAAATCTTAGTTGCCATGGAAATGATATTACAGTTTGACACTTGTGAAATATTTAAATGTACTATTGTCAACAATATTCACCTTACAATTCTTCGAATTATTTTGTGTCATGGCTGCAAGATTGAGCGTAAGAGAGAAAATTGAAATTGTACGCCTTTCGGGAGATGACGTTAGAAGTGCTAGAGAGGTTTGTAGAATATTTAATGAGAGACATCCAGATCGTCCTCGTATTAGCTGCGGTACGGATAAAATAATAAAATATTCAATGAAACTGGTGCAGTATCAAAATGATGTTAAAAGTAATCCTGTACAAAGACGAAACAGGAATGACAGGAATGATCAAATCATTTTAGATTATTTCGGAAATAATCCTAATGCCAGTATAAGGAATGCCACCTTAGATTTGAATATTCCACGAGAAACTATTCGGAGATGTCTCAAGGCGAAGAATATTAAACCTTTCAAGCCAAAATTTTTACATACACTGCAAGAAGGCGACGATGCAAGACGTCTGGAATATTGTGTATGGGCCCAAGGGGAATATTTAAACAATATAAATTTCCTACAAAATATTTTATATACCGACAAAGCCACTTTCACTACAAATGGAGTAGTGTCATCACAGAATTCTCGCTATTGGGCAGCGAATAATCCTAACTGGGTAATAAACTGTAAAAGCCAGTATTCCCAAAAAACGTCTGGTGTGGGATATTGAACGAACGAATTATTGGTCCTTTCTTTTTTGAGGAAAACATTAATGCGCAGAGGTTTCTAGAATTTTTAAACACAGAGTTTTGGGATGCTATTCACGAGCTGCCAATCAATGAACGATCAAATTTAATTGTCCAGTTAGATGGGTGTTCAGTTCATTACGCCAGAGCTGTGAGGCAATGGCTTAACGAACATTTTCCAAACCGATGGATAGGCCGTGGTAGTCCGTTTATAGAGTGGCCACCCAGATCTCCAGACCTTTTTTCTCTGGGGACTTCTCACACAAAAGGTTTACAAAAACCGCTCAAGAGATAGAAATGGACTTTGTGCAATAATTCGACAGGTATGTGCAGATATTAGCCCACAAGAACTAAGGAACGTAATCAGAAACATTCGTAAGCGCTACGATAAATGTATCGAAATACGTGGTGGATTAGTAGAGGCTACTAGAATATGAGTTTGAATTAATTGTTGCACTGAATCGAAACATTTCAATAATTAATTTTCATAGTTACATTAATTAAATTTTTTTCCCTCATTATTAGTTGAATTGTGTGAATGTAATTCCGTTATTTTCATTAAAAAAATTTACGCTATTTGTTTTTTTTTTTCATCTGGCGGCACTTTATTGTTGAAATCATAAAAAAATATTCTCATGGCCATATCTGTTGATGTCGAATTTTTTAGTTGTCATAACTTTGTTATTAATGAATATTTTTTCATGAAATTTTGGTCACACCTGTTTAGAGGCACTCTGAATCTCGAAATCTCGATTTTCGACTAAGAAAAAATATCGTATTATGCCCTGAAAATTGGAATAAGCATTTCAAATTTTGTCCCAAGGTAGACCTTTTAGTACTTGACATTTCAAAAAAAAGTTATTAAAATCTGTTTACAACTTTAAATTTTAGGGGGGTGTTTCCATTAAAAATGGGTCATACTGTATATATATATATATATATATATATATATATATAATATATATATATATATAGAATAGAATAGAATAGAATAGAATAGAATTTATTGATGCAGTAAATACATAAATAATGTTTGCATACGTCAAGTCAATGGTAACACATAGTAGTAAATATTAAAACACAAAAGGAAAAAATGAATACAAACATAGTAAAAACAATATATAAACATTAGACAGACGAGAATTAGTAAAAAAAATTAAAATATTCTAGTCTATATTTGGGTAGCCTTAAATTTGTTTTTGCCCTAGTATCGTGGTAGTGTATATCTTCTTGCTTGGTCAATTTATTTTCACCTTTTAAATTTTTGACATGACACAAACATTCGTATATGAAGCAAGATCGCAGAGTTAATATATGGAAATTTTTGAAGAAGGGTTTACAATGATCATCATATTTGGCATTTGCATTATTCTGACAACTTTTTTTTGTAATTTGAATATTATCTCTAAATAACATGATGAACCCCATACTATCAATCCATATGTCATTATGCTGTGAAAAATGCCAAAATAAGCTACTTTCAAACAATCTATTGTTGTTTTATTTCTAAGTTGTCTTATTATGTATATACACGTGGATAGACGCTTTGATAATTTGTGAATATGCGATGCGAAATTCAATGACGAGTCCAGATACACTCCGAGAAACTTAATTGGTTCATTATTCTCTATTTTATTTTTTGTTGAGAAATCTAAAGTTTTGGTTTTATCATTATTTATAGTAAGATAATTGCTTGTACACCAGTTTGTTATAAAGCTTTCAGATTCATTAGCGTTATAAATTAGATTGGAAGTCAGAGTGTCACTTAGCAAAAGCGAGGCATCATCAGCATACATTATCGGAAGCACATCTGTCAGATTAAAAGGCATATCGTTAATGTAGATAATAAATAATAATGGACCAAGGACTGACCCCTGTGGTACTCCATAATCAACTTTCAAAAGTTTTGATGTGTCGCCTTTAAATTTGACACATTGCTGACGGCCTGCAAGATAAGATGTAATTAGATTTAAGGCGTTTCCTCTGATCCCATAATATTCTAGTTTTGTAATAATAGACCTGGTTAACCGTGTCGAATGCTTTAGACATGTCATAAAATTTTGCGCAGCATAGTTTACGCTCCTCAAAAGCTTCTATAATATTTTTATACATTTCGCGTATTGCATTAGTAGTAGATCTTCTCTGTCTGTACCCAAATTGAGCATTATTTAATAGATTGTTTTTTTCAAAGTATTGTAATAATCTGTTTTTTAGAATGATTTCAAATATTTTTGAGATACAGGTATGATAGATATAGGCCTATAACTGTTTGTATTGTTAAACTCGCCTTTTTTGTGTATAGGGATAACTTGTGATATTTTAAATATTTGAGGATAAATCCCGCTCTTGATACATCTGTTTATTAAATGTGCGATAGGCCTAGCAAGTGAATCGCTGACCAGTTTTAGAACCTCACTGTTAAGGTTGTTATTATCTTTAGATTTACAATTTTTTAATTGAGATATTATCGTTTTGATTTCAATGTCACAAACAGGAAATAAAAAAAATGATTTATTTGCATTAGGTGTATTATTTAAAAAAATTGAAAACTTTTTGTCATCTACATTATTAAAGTTGATCATTAAATTATTTATAACATCAGAGAAGTAGTCCGAAAATTCATTAGCTGTCAATTCAGATGTCACATGTGAATTTTTATTTTTTTTGTTTTTATTGATAATATCCCATGCTGCTTTTTGTTTATTATCAGAAGTTAAAAGTCGTTTATTATTTGCGTTTAGTTTCCCTTGTTTTATTTTATTTTTATACTCCTTCTTTAGAGTATTATATACCTTAAAGTCTTCATTATTTTTTGTTGAACAAGCAACTACATGTACGGCATCCAAGGTGCGTTTCAATTGTTGCATGTCATTGTCAAAAACAAAGTCTTTATTTTCTAGCTTGGACTTTTTTTTCACAAAACATTGGTTATAAAATGTTGATAACATATTGACCAGGAGATCCGCAGATTCATCAGGATTATTTATTTCATAAAATATTTGCCAATTTACATTATTTACACATTCAATAAACTGTTGTTTTCCGTGTTCAGTCATAGGTCTACATGAAATATACCTGTCATTTGATGTGAGACTTGTCGCAATAGAGAAGAAAATACCCTTATGGTCCGACATATGTGGTTCACCTACTTCCACGATCAAGTTGTTGTTTATGTTAGTAAACAGATTATCTATTTTTGTAGCGCTGGTGCTAGTTACTCGTGTATTTTCATTAACTTTTTCCTCTAAATTGTATGTCAAGAAAATGTTTATACATTCATTTACATTTATGTTGTCAAAGATATTAAAATTTGAGTTGAAGTCGCCAACCACAACAATTTGATTATTAGATGGTATCATTTCCAGTATTTTGTTTAGTTCACGCAAAAAAACATCAGTATCACCCATAGGAGACCTGTATAGACACAAGAAATATATTTTTTCGTTAACTAGCTCAATTAAAGTGAATTCAGCATGAATATCCACGCATAATTCATTGATTTCTTTAGATTTAATTTTTAACAATTCTCGAGCGAAGACACATACCCCACCATGAGCAGACGTGTTTCTACAGTAATATGCTACAAGTTTAAAATTTGGAATAACGATATTTACAATTTCTGATTCAGATACCCAACTCTCGGTAAGAAACAATATATCTATGTTGTTTATATGCAGAAAATATTCTACTTCACTTATTTTGTTGCTTATACTTTGGATATTTAGATAAAAAGCATTTATTTTGTATGTACCTGATTTCGGCTTATTACCCATCCTGTCGCCTGTCATTTCGTTTATATTAGTTGTTTGAGTCTTAAGATGAATAGATGCGAAGTACTCTGAAGAGGCATCTATGGTTGCAATATCAGCTGAGATAGGCGGGGATATAAAAAATTGTTTTCATCTTCTTCATTCCTGGTGTCTTCAGTTATATCACTACAGCAAACGTCTATTACTGTGGTCACTGTTGCGTCCATATTTTGCAAGTCATCATCAGATATTTTAATAAATCTCAATTTTTTTATTTGATTAGGTCTTTTTATTATATTTATGACATTTTCAATTAATGTTCCATTTATTCTTCTTCTATGTATCCACTTTTCATTTATTTCTGAGTAACTTGTTTGTCCTTCGACACATTTGTTAAATTTACATAAAAAGTCATTTAAACATGAATTGTACTTGTAGATGTGGTTATTCTTGACATAACTTTTGCAGAAAGGAACAGAAGAGAATATCACATTAGTATTAGAGCATAACCTTAGTTTTTTACATATAAAACTAAAAGAAGGCGTAGTTCTGCTGTCAATATCGTTTGATCCAGCAATTATTACTACAAAATCATTTAATGTGAAGTCTTTTATTAAGTGTTCTATATTTTCTAACACATTATGGAGCCGCGCACCAGGTTTCACTAAAGCACTTATATTGAATGTGCTTTTCGAAAGGCGTTTTCTTAATATCGGAGCTACATTTTTACCCAGATCATCACTTAGAATCAGTATTTGATTGGTATTTTTTTCAGATTTTGCCCCTGTAGTTGGTAGGTCATTTTGTGCCTTGTATTTATAAACATTTTTAAGTTCCTTGTCAACATCTTGTGTTCTATTAGTGATAACATTTCCGTCATCTGTATAGTCGATTTGGTCTGCCGCTGATATATCCAGAATTGCCTCAGTGTTTGTTGATGAACACTTTTTGTGTGTTTTTTCAGTTTGCACTCCAGTGTTTGTAGTAGAAATCTTATCAGTTGTAGTTTTTGTAGGTTTCTTTTTCAATTCTTCTATGTGGGCATTCAGTTCTTTTATTTTCAATTCATGCAATTTAATCGTATTATTCATTTCCTCCTCGGCCAAGGAAACGTCGTCTAAGAATAATTTATTTTGATGTTGTATTTTCTGAATGTACTTGGTTTTTGTTTCATTTTCCAAACTGAGTTCTAGAAGAGTAGTTTCGAACACTTGTTTATCCTCCAGATTAGAATCACTCTCAGAACAGATATCATTATCTTCACAACAAATTATCTGATTTTCTTTAATCATCCTAATTTTTTTTTAAAACGAGGTATACAGTGTTTGTGATAAACACTATGACAGTTAATACACACATAGTGTATAAAAGGTCTGGTTGAACAACATTTAAAATTAACCGCTACTGGAGACATTTTACTATGTCTATGCTCACTCAATTCACTCGAACAACTTCAATTTCAAAGTGAAGAAAACCTTGTTATATCCAAACTGGTGATAAAGTCAGAACTAGATGACTTCATACTCTGCTTTGAGGCACTTATCATAATTATCACAGTCAGTTGTAAGAAACAAACAACACACACACAGTATTGAAAAGGGAAACATTCGTAATTGAATATTGTTTTGAAAAATAATATCACGACCATTGTAGGGAATCAGATATTTGAATACATGAACTGAACACTGTTGCCAAGCAAGATTCTCGCATGTACGGTTTACAAAGCTGTCTACGAACGAAAGTTCGTTAGATTCTACTAGTTTTTTCTGATGGCTGGTGAATGAAAGATCTTATGATCTTAATTAACAACTAATCGGAAAACAGTACGCGATGTACAGGAGAATTAATTTGAACATTATTGTCTTTCAAAAAATTTGACATTCTACCAAAAAATTATTAATATTATATCAATATATCTACTACGAAAACGGCCGCACAGTGATTGGTGACTCCAGAATCCAAGCAGAATTGAAATTTACGACTTCTTCTTCTTCAAAATTTTATGGCTATTTGTTCCCTCTTGGTGCATTCAAGTCAGGTCATATAACCTTTCAATACAGGCGTCTTGCCTAAAGCAATTCTTTATTCAACTGTAATTTTACAACACGTTTTTTCGTTCACATGCACTTTACAATGAACGGCGGACTTCACATACATAAAAAAAATTCGGTATATGCACGTTGGGGGGAACGGCGGACTTCACTCACATAAACAAATTTCTGTATTTGCACGTTACAACGAACGGCGGTCTTCACACCCAAACAAATTTCGGTATATGCACGTTACAACGTACGAACGACTGACCTCCCATCTCCCACGTGGCATCCACGTTCCCTCTTCACGAAATACACTTTCAACGTGTGCTCGCTGCCGCGTCGGAGACGGAAGTGAAATTAACTACTTCATTCATAAATGCGACGAGTTAATCATCTTGTCTTCTATTCTTCAAACAAAATACGCACGGAACAGCTCGGTGTATAGTTTTGAGAGCCAGCAAAAGACAAAGACAATAATGTTTAAATTAATTCTCTTGCACATCGCTTACTGTTTTCTGATTGGTTGCAAATTAGGATATTTCATTCACCAGCCAATCAGAAAACACTAGTATAATCTAACAAACTTTCGTTCGTAGACAGCTTTGTGAACCGTGCACGCGAGAATCTTACTTGGCAACAGTATTCAGTTTACGTGTTCTGAATGTCTGAATCACTACAATGGTCGTGATATTATTTTTAAAAACAATATTCAATTGCGAATGTTTCCCACTGTTTGTGTTGTTTATTTCTTAAAAGTGATAATTATGATAAGTGCCTCAAAGCAGAGTATGAAGTCAACTAGTTCCGACTTTATCACCAGTTTGGATATAACATAGTTAGTTTTTTTCTTCACTTTGAAATTGAATATCTATCTCAGGCAGCCTGCAATGTGTACATTTACCACACAATCAGTTCAACATTCTACCTTATTCAAATGTAGAGTTAAATGTTTATTGCATTCGGCAATTGCCAAAGTGAGTAGGTCACCTGAAATTAGGCGGGTAGCGCTATCCAAAATTTTGTCGAATTTTACAAAGAACAAAACATGATTTAATTTTTTTCTTCGGATTTTTAACCACTGTAATTCGTTATAAAATGGCATTATACACTCGTGATTCACGGGTTAGAACACCCTGTATATCCTACTTAACGGTCACTCAATGAAGCATCAAAGTGAAAATATATAAATCTTGTCAGTGAAAAACAAGAGAACTGAAGAAAAATGTCTTGATCCCGATTGTTGATGTTATTGTTTAACATTTTTTTAATATCTTGTGCGCATATTCTAACATTTATTGACGAAATTTTGTATCTCTTCAACTCCGTGTCAGTCTCCTTATCTCATTGATAAAAGCAGCTGACGAAACGATAAGACGAATACGTCAGGTTGATGGTAAATTGGTTGTTGCTTAGTTGGAAATTTAATTTCCAAAGAAATGCGAATAATATTTTAACATTTGCTCGAAATGTGTTTACATTTTATTACAATAATGTCTTAATTCGTATCATTACAAGAATGACATGTGACCTATTTGAGAACCTTGTGAAAATTCCCGATACGATCATCGAAAAACTGGATTTCCGCTGAGATACAGGAGAAATCAATTTCTTGTATAAAACAAGAAAATGCGCTGACCCCGCGAGCTGCTGCTTCGCAGGTTTCGAAAGGCAACTCACCAATAAAAATAAGAATCAGTTCGAAAACATTTCAAATGCCATTGTATAACCCGAACAATGAGTTTAATTATAGCGGAAGCGAACTGCATGTACTTAGATAGTTGTTATCAACATAATGGATCTATAGTTCGATTCCGTATTCATTTTTCATGGCATAGGCGTGCGTGTAAAACTCTAAAAAGTTTATATTAGTGCTAATGTGAGTCTTTAACTTCAAAGGTCATATATAACAATTTTGGATCACTTTTGTATTATCAAATACAATGACCTATCAGTTCTTAGCAATGGCGAATACAAAGGAGACATGGGTCATGCCCCTCTTAGCCAGCCATTACTGAAGGATTTTGTTTGAAGTAGATTGTTTCAATTGCCTTTGGAAAAAAACTCGGTCCATTTAAAAATATTTTTTTATACATTTTAATTTTTCTTTTGATGTAATAGGACAAGAATTCGAAAAATCACTGGATGTATTTTTATCTACTTTATTCAATGATAATTTTTGTTTTAGCCAATAGGTTTCTTACTATAGTTCAGATGATGATGGTTAAATCCACATACTCTAATCTAATCGAAAATTGATGTTTTGTGATTATGGTCCAATTCGATTCAAAATTGGTATGCGGGAATTTTCGGGGTCAGAGATTATGAATTTTTTGTCGAAATTCATGATTCAAGATGGCGGCCCCAAGATGGAGGACGAGTTTTCTGATTATGGTCTTATTTCATTCAGGTTCGGAGATTATGAATTTTTTGTCAATTTTTCAACATTGAGTGCACGATGTGGATCTGTGTTTCGCACCTATAGGACGTTGACACTGCTCACTAGCTGAATCACCCGATAAGGCATCATCTTCCTCAGCTTCATATAACAGATTCTCCAATTCTGTTTCCGTTAAGGGTCGTTTTCTCTCGTAGGAATGTGCCATTTTATCTGAATGATCGCAATCTGAAAAGGCAATATATGCCCATACAATGAATATAATTATGAACAAAAATTTTGAACTTACGTAAATACTATCGCGTAGTGAATTTTACGACAAAATGTCGGAACAATCAAGTAATTCAGAGTGCACAATCACCTGCCGCCGCCCACTCGTTCTAGACACCGACTTAGGAAAAGTCATAGATGGACTAAAGCGGCACACGAACAATACCGAAGATTTCCGATAATTTTAATTCCACCATCGTAAATTTGACGAGCGATAGCTTTCTAGGGATTTAATGAAAATAAAAAAATAAAAATATACAGATTACAGAGAGAGAGAGAGAAAGTTGCATACAGGGAGCATAACGCTTTTTCCTTATGTGATGATAAATCTCCATATCGAATTACATTCGGAGTTGAAGAAAAAGCGTAAGAAACTTCGTTCCTTCGTTCCTTCGTCCTTCGACCGCACACGATTTTTTTTTCTTTTTAGTCCATATTGCCACAGAAGACTGAAAAAGTCTACGGGAGAAAAATTCTTCGATTGATTCATCCACTTAAGATGGAAGTTATTGATACCTAAATTTTGGCGAATATGCTGAGAACCAGTGCATTCGCCATAGCTTTGAATTGAAAATTTTGCTGAGAACAGCCTCAGTGCATTCACCATATTTTACTAGTAGCCACTGAAGAGTTCCACTGTTCACCTCCTGGCTCCATCATCAGATCAGCTCCAAGATACCAAATTATAGTATTGTTATCCAAACTACATATATACAGTGTGACCCATTTAAAATAGAACCACCCCTGTAGAATAAGCATTTTTCAATCAATCTCAAACAAAAACATTTTTATTTTAGGCATCAAAAACTGTATCTTGACTCACATTTTCATAACTTTAGTTTCATTTCCGAGGCACTCTAGCGTTTTTTTTTCTTTGTCAAAAACGGTAAAAGTTTATTCGATCAAAATTTCATAAAAAAAATATTGGTTAACATCGAAGTTAACAACTTTAATTTTGGAAACAAAGTATTTGATTATAATTTTTATTTAGATTATAGACATATTTAAAATCTGGCAACACTGCCGATACAAAGTAGAACACCAGTGAACTTGTGAAAATCCGTGAAAAAGTGAAAATCCGAAGTTAATAGCTCATTCCGTTCTACAGTTAGGACTCCTGAAAGTATAGTAATGTGAGCGATTTGTGATGGAAGCGATTTCGTAATAAAAATCTGACTACGCCACTTGATTTGTAAATTATATTCCCTTAAAATCATTTATTTAAGTATAGGTTATAAGTGTATTCGGAAATAACAGGAAATTAAAAATTCATTTTCAAGTTATACATTCTTCCATAGCCGATAAAAACGAAATGAACAGAAACAAGTTATGAAGTATTTATTCAACAATAAAACGCCATTAAGCAAAAACTAAAACTAAAATAAACATTAATGTAAAACTAAATATTAAAATTTTTGTGGCTTCTACCAAACCTCCATTTAGTTCGATACATTTATCGTATCTCTTGCGAATATTTTTTACACTATTTCTTATTTGTCGAGGTGTAATTTTGGCACAAGCTTGTCGTATTCTTTGCCTGAGTTCAGCTCGATTCCTTGATCTCGTTTTCTATACTTTTTGTGTCAGAATACCCCATAGAAAAAGTCTAGTATTGTTAGATCAGGCGATCTAGGTGGCCATTCAATTAAGTCGATGAAAGAAAATTGTATTTCGTGCATAAAATAATTTATTCGTCGTTCGTAAATTCATTGTCCATGGACACTACCATAATGATTCAATTGTTTGTTTTGATTGGGACAGATCTAATTAGACTTTCCCTTGAACTTATATTCAATTACGATGACTTAAATGTGAGAATTAAGAGTATTGTCTGGTCTTCCTTGGAATACTGGAACATATTTGACAGATGACAGTCCTCATTAGATTGATCATCTTCTAGTGTGTTTTCGTATGACAGGGATATTCCTTTCTTGATTCTGATATCTCCATGATTTTGTGTTCCATGTCTTTCTACTTCATCGTTCACTTGTCAATTGTCAATCTTGTCACTTGGGTTCAGCTATCACACCAAAATAATGGTTTCTTACAAGAAATGAGAAAAAAGAAAAAATTTTAATCTCTAGTGTATCCTGGCCTAGAATACTTATTTTAACATGTATGTTATGTAAACCTATACAATTTTCATTGATCATGAGATGTTTTATGGTCTTTTTGGCTTCTTGTACACCTGACGAGTAAGTAACCTCACTTTTAAAATATGTCAATTTTCTTTCTCAAAAATAAAACTTTTCAGTAACTTTTTTCGATCAATATTACTTACTTTCAGGTACGCACTGATGATGACCTAACGGTCGAAAGCGCTTTGCTACGAATAAATTATTTTATGCACGAAATACAAAAAAATGCCAAAAAATTTTGCTTGTTCATGTTTTCATTAAAAAAAAATGGACCTATTATTCTATCTTTTACTAACACCACACCACCACTACCACACCAAACGTTAACTTTTTCGGAATATTGACTTTTACAATTTATGACCCAGTGCTGATTTTCAGTAGCCAATACCGAGCATTTTGCGATGATACTACACCATTGGTGCTGAAAGAAGCTTCATCACTAAAAATTATGTGGTTCAAAAAATTTCTTGTATTCAGGTACTCGCCTAGTGCCCACTAACAAAATTCCATACATTTCACTTCATCACCTTCCTTCAAATAGTGGAGAAATGTAAGTTTAAATGCTTTCACATCGCCGAATATTCTCTCTCGGTAAGTTTAAAACCAAACTGGCGACTCATAAGCTTCTGTTTGGGTGGTTTGTAAAATAATCTACAACGGTACAATCGTTTAAATTTCTTCTTCGGTGATTATTTTTTAAAATATGTTTGGTTACTGCACCAGTTTTTTTAAATGTTTTGTTAATTTTGCTAACGGTGCTTCTGTCAATGGGAAGTCGATTTGGATGTCTGTGATTAAATATCCTAGCTACTTCTCTCTCAGTATGATAATTGTCCTCAGAAATTCTTACAATTTCAATTCTTTCTTCTAATGATAATTGCAGAGCCATTATTAAATGCACGTAACTAACAACTATTATTTTATTTATGATTAGCTGTCAAAATCACAGCCTACTATTGATTTAGTACAATACCTATACCTAATGTATTAGTTCAGCTTTCCTCAAATTATTGATACCTTCTCTAAAAGCTTGTTTTAGTTGAGTTTTGCAGAATTTAAAAGGAACAATTTTTGTCCTGTTTTGTTTCTGTTTTATTATTGAATAAATAATTTTTATACTTTAAAACTTGATTCTGTTCATTTCGTTTTTATCGGCTATCGAAGAAGGTACTAGTGCATAACTTAAAAACGAATTTTCAATTTTCTGTTATTTTCGAATACACTTATAACCTACACTTAAATAAATGAATTTAAGGGAATATAATTCCCAAATCCAGTGGCGTAGTCAGATTTTTATTACAAAATCGCTTCCACCACAAATCGCTCACATTACAATACTTTCAGGAGTCATAAACTGTAGAACTGAATGAGATATTGACTTCACTGGTGCTCTACTTTGTATCGGCAGTGTTGCCAGATTTTAAATATGTCTATAATCTAAATAAAAATTATAATCAAATACTTTGTTTCCAAAATTAAAGTTGTTGTAACTTCGTTGTCAACCAATATTTTTTCATGAAATTTTGATAGTGTTTATTCATAACGACTACGAATACAGTAGTGTAGTCAAATTCAAAAACAAAAATTGCCTAATAAACTTTTGCCGTTTTTGACAAAGAAAAAAACCATGGAGTGCCTTGGAAAATAAACTAAAGTTATGAAAATTTCTGTCATGATACCGTGTTCGATGCTTAATATTAAAATAAATTTTTTTGAGATTGACTGAAAAATGCGTATTTCACAGGGGTGGTTTCATTTTAAATGGGCCACACTATATATACCAAGTTTCATTTCCATACGACAATTAGAAGTAGGTTAAATTTGACTTCTAAGATTTGATTATATTGTTTGTTACTTACAAGTGAAGCTAATAAAAGCGTGTTAAAAAATCTGAAATTTTAATTGAGCCAGCAAAAAATATTTTCCAATATGTGTTGAGTATCGAAGAATTATTAAAAGAAATTTTGAGAAACTACAAAAATTAGTAATCTCTAATTTACTGAAATGGAATAGGAACTATGGAAGATCAAAGGGAAATGATCACCTGAATCATCAATTTGAATACAAATTCTATATATGTATAGTACACATTACATGATTCTCTAAAAAACTATAGGTGCAAGACACTCATTGTTTAAGAATTCGTAAGATTCCTCACCAAAACCAAGAGATACGCCAATGCGGGTGTTTGTCTTTCTTTCAAAAAAGGAGGTCTGTGCAACTGCAATCACCTGCTCAGACTGTATCGCCTTCAATTCGAGATTAGAAGGTAACAATGTGCAGCAGCAACAGGTGTGTTTATTTAATTGCACACTCGATTTTTTTTTGCGACGAAACGTACCCTATAAACATCTCCTGCAAGGCAATGAAACACTTTTTGCCTGATGCGGGGAACAGATTTTCAGTTCAAATGATTACCCCCATTGATTGTTTAGATAAGAAATATGTCACATGCAGTAACATAAGTTACAAAATCAAGTACGAGTGAAATGTTTAGTATCAGGTATACAGGGTGTTTCTTAAGTACGTGTAGAAAATTTAGGAGTATGTTGCTGAAGTCCAGGGCCGGATTAAAAGGTGTGGAGGCCCTGGGGCAACAAAGGAGTGGAGGCCCCTAATTATTTTTCAAACAAGTTTTTTTTTATTTATTGCGGAACAAATCAAATTATTTCGACGCGAGCATATGTAGGTATAATAAAATTCAAGAAATAAATTAAATTACAGCGTAAACAAAGGGATTCTTGCGAGCTTTTTTCGACGAAAAATCATTGATGATTTCGGTCAAATCCAGCATCCGGAGAAAATCATTCTCAATGCTAAGAAGCGATAACTTTGATATGCGGCTTTGTCTCATCGTAATTCGCCTATTTTTTTCATTTTGGAAAATGAGCGCTTTCCAGTGCAATTTGACATCATCACATTCTCAGTTGTAATATCACAAGGGAGTGAAAATAATTCGACAGATTTTCGAAAACTTGTTGCCAGGCAAAAGACAAGAGAGACCAACTGGCTCGAGTGGCTATTGCCAACAAGTTTGAGAAAGACATCTAGATAATTATTTTCTACTATATCGAACTCTCGTGTGGTATTCTTTAGATTATTTTTTGATGTTACGATCATAAACACATTTCCTTGCAAAATTATATAATGTACTAAACCGGATTTGATTCATTTCACACTTTTCATGCGAATTGATGACAGACGTCAAATTAAAAATATAGGTTGTCAGACAATAAAAACAAAATACCTCAAATTATTCCCGCGACAATTTTCTAGGTAGAATATTCCCACTATTGATTGGCCAAAACGTATATGAATTATTTGAATTGAACGTTTCCATTGGTTTCTAGCAATGTCAAATGTGTTCCCACGAAAAGGGTTATCCTGTAATGTTCAGAGAACATCGTGGGAACCTAGGGAAAGAAGGTAGGAGTTGGTGTTCTTCTTAAATTTCTGAAGGTTGTATGCCTCGGGGAACACCTCCCTAGGCAATGAGTTCCAAAGCCTCGCTGTTCGTTGGATGAACGAGTCTTTGGAAAGTGATGTTCTGCAGGTCTCCAAAGTGACCACGAAGGGGTGTGATGACTGAACTTGACGGGTTAATCTCGAAGAGACTGCCAAAGCAGGAACGATTGTTGATATTTCAGAAGAGCACCCATGAAAATATCTATAAAATAGAGACAAATCGACAACTTTTCTACGGTGTTCCAGACAAGTGAGCGAGTTTGTAAGCGAGGCATCACCGACGAGACGAATTGCCCTTTTTTGGACAGAATCCAATAGCCTCAGGATATGTTTAGGTGCCGCACTCCAAATATGGGAACAGTATTCCAGGACAGGTCGGATCTGTGCCTTATAGATCATAAGCAGCTGACTGGGGGTGAAATAGCTCTTGGCACGAAACAAAACCAAGTTTTTGGGATGCACTTTTGGCAATGGACCTCACGTGATTTTCCCAGGAAAGGTTATTGCTGATAGTAATACCAAGCATCGATATGGATGGCTTCAGTGGTATGGTTACTCCTGACAAAGTTATGTTAGGCACAGTGAGATCGGCTTTTCTAGAGAAAAGACATGCTTGTGTTTTGTTTGCATTGAATTCTACCAAGTTATTAGATCCCCATTCGAGAATTGTTGCTAAGTCCATATTTATATTATTAACATTTCTTCCTCGTTCATTTCTGGTTTCACGGGCTGATATAGGGGCCCTGGAAGAGAAAGCGGTATGGAGGGTACTATCATCGGCAAAGCTGTGTACTGGACATGAAGTTGCTTTCAACAGGTCGTTGATGTGAAGTAGAAATAGTGTTGGTGCGAGAATAGATCCTTGCGGAACACCAGCATTTATGAGTAGAGTGTCAGATGAAACTCCATCGACCACTACATGGAAGACCTGTTTGAGAGAAAACTAGCAAGCAGAGAACCAGTGAGGGGCAAGCCAAAGACGGAAGCTTGGCGAGGAGTCCCTGGTGCCAAACTCGATCGAACGCCTTGGAGATATCTAATGCCACAGCTAAAGTTTCTCCATACTTTTCAATGGATAGCTGCCATATATGTGAGACGTAAGCGAGCAGGTCACCAGTTGATCTCTGATGGCGGAAGCCATATTGCCTATCGTTGACAATTCCTGAGTCTTCCAGATATTTCATGAGCTCGATGTTGATGGCTTTTTCCATGACCTTTGAAATAATAGATAGCAGTGCGATAGGTCTGTAGTTGCTAGGTAGGGCCTTTTTGCCTTTTTTAGGGACTGGCTGTACTCTTGCAATTTTCCAATTGGACGGAAATACCCCCAAATTGTAAGAGTGGTTGAACAACTTGCAAAGAACAGGTGTTAGTTCGGGGGCACATTTCTTGAGAACAATCGGCGGGAATGTAGCTCTGAAATTTTGGTTTTCAAGAATTTGACAGTAGAACATCTTAGATAGATAGATAGATAGTCCTTTTCAGAAGGATTTACATTTGTTGCGGAATGTCATCTTTCTCTTAGACTCACACTTTCAGATTTCGGGGATTTCTCTGTTACAAGCGCGGCACCCAGCGGACACTTGTCAACGCCAATAAATAGGAAAAACAGGTATAGACGGGCAAAGTGTTTGTAGAATCGGCAGAAAAATAGTCAACAGGATTTGAACTTTTGTTCTATTATGGAATGCGCACAGGGCTCTTATAAATAATTTGATGCAATCATATTCATAAATTGAAATATTATTTTCTTTTGCTTATGATTATTGAATTTCATTGTGTATCTAGATCGCTTGTGTCATTCGAAGAATACATCGACAGAAAATCCTTCATTTAATAAAAAAAAATGTATATATTTTTTTTTTAATTCAATTGTTCTTGTTTTTGCAGCTAATTTCGATACGATATAATATTTTGTATAATAGTATGATGTTTTACTTGGTGATTGTTTCTCGCATATACACATGATTCATCAGATCGAAGATTAATATTAACTATGGATTTTGACAAGAATACGAAACAGGTTTTTGAATGTTTAAAACGAAAAATGAGAGGAAAAAGTGGGAGAACTGCTCCTTCGTTGTCAGATTTTTCATATATAATTTTGCATATCCTTCGGTATTTGTTAGGAAATTTTACCTAAAAATTTATATTGTGGAGGCCCCTCTCTTGTGGAGGCCCCGGGGCTGCAGACCCGTTTGCCCCCCTCTTAATCCGGCTCTGCTGACGTCAGAATAAGAAGAAAAGTTCCTATAAACATATGTCCGCAAGTTATCCGTTTCTGAGACGCAGGGTCAAAGTTGAATTCTTATTTAAATTTTTTTGAATACATTTCAAAATAATTGTGATATTCGAGTAAAGTTTGGTATCTGGGAGTATTTTTCAATGACAAAATCAAATTTGATGTTGGTTTGTCTCTTTCGTAGGGGTAGCGCCACCTACGTCTTTTCAGTCATTTGAAATGTCATAACTTTTTTGTACGTACCTGTATCACGTTTTCTGTGAAAACGATTTTTCTAAATTTTTGTGCAAAAAATATATTCTTGGTAGAGGTCGCTGCGAGCAACTGTTTTCGAGTTTTGGGATTTAAAATAATCGATGCAAGTTATTTTGAATGACAAGATTTCTAAATTCAAAATTAATTTAGTTGAATAAATTATTTTTCTTTAATTTTATTTTAAAATAGGAATCGGGTGTTATTACAATTTAATACTAATAATAATAATAACAGTAATTAAGACCAATTTAATACTAAAACAGTTAGTTGATGGTAATAATTAAAGTAATTATTCAAAATGGCCACCTTGCACTATTATGCATGCGTCGGCTCGTCGTCTCATGGACCCACGTACACGTTCCATTATACCTAGTGTATTTCGGATAGCGTCACATCCAGCAATGATTCGTTGACGAAGTTGTTCTTTGGTTTCTATTGGCACCGTATAAACTAGGGCCTTTAAGTGACCCCACAAAAAAAATCGATTGGATTTGAATCCGGGGACCTCGGAGACCAGAATTGATTTGGAACTTCAGCGCCTCGACCAATCCATCTGTTTCTGAATCGCTGATTTAAAAATTCACGAATTATTACTGGCGTTCCATCAAGCATAAACTTCTTTGTTTCAGTAAAAGTAGGAATGTCTTCAAGTAATTCAGGCAAAATAATTTCAAGGAAATCATCATAAAAATTTCCATTAAGAGTCCCTGGGAAAAAGTGGGGACCAATCAAATAATCCCCAACAATACCAATCCACACATTCAATGAAAACTGGTTTTGAAACCTGGACTGAACTATTTTCTGAGGGTTTTCGTCACACCACACATGATTGTTATGAAAGTTCATTATGGCGTTCTTTGCAAAAATGTGCCTCGTCAGTGAATAATATCTCTGCAGTAAATTGAGGGTTTTGTGCAATTTTCTGCCGGTATCCATTGGCAAAATAGTACACAGGGAAGGAAATCTCGGGGCAACAATGCTGTATGTGAAAAGGAAACAACTGATTTTGTTTTGAGAATTAAACAAACTAATTTGTGATGTACGTTCAGATTTTGCGCAATTTTTCTCGTGCTTGTCTGAGGATCTTCTTCGATTGCTTGAAGAACAGCTTCTTCAACTTCCGGTGTCCTGGTCTGCCTGCCACTGAAGCTTTTTTAAAGGATCCAGACTCCATAAGCCGCTGAAAAAGGTTACTGAATGTCTCGTGATTCGGAGCTCGATGATTAGGGAATTGCCATCGGCAAGACCGTATACGTAAATCATATTAGCCATTTCGCTATTCGTCTATGCTGCCATTTGCAAAAGATTGGAACACAAATACAGAAAACAACTTCACTGTCACAAGAACGGATTGAAATGACATGACAAGTACTCACCTAAATGGTAAAAATTTAAATCGGAAAAGAGTCCAAAAAAACTATGTAACAAACAACAAGAATAATTTTTTGACTGCATTCAAGTGTTGAATGTAGAAGACCATTGAATGAAAGAAGACAAATGCATTGGCGAATCTTTTCTGATATTTACTAGATACTTAGAGGCGGAAATAATTCAAATGCATCGATTATTTCAAATCCCAATAACTCGAAAACAGTTGCTCGCAGCGACCTCTACCAAGAATATATTTTTTAGAAATCGTGATACAGGTTCGTACAAAAAAGTTATGACATTTCAAATGACTGAAAAAATATGTAGGTGGCGCCACCCCCACGAAAGAGACAAAGTAACATCAAATTTCATTTTGTCGTTGAAAAATACTCTCAGATACCAAACTTTACTCGAATATCACAATTATTTTGAAATGTATTCACAAAACATAAAAATAAGAATTCAACTTTGACATCGTGCATTTCAGAAACGAATAATTTGCGGACATATGTTTATAGGAACTTTTCTTCTTATTTTGACGTCAGCAACATGCTCCTAAAGTTTTTACACGTACTTAAGAAACACCCGTATATACTTAAGAAACACCCGTATAGAGGTCATCTGGCTATACAGGGTGATTCAAAAGTACTTTGACAAACTTCAGGAGCTGATTTCTCACAATATTCTAATATGAATTGCTCAAATAAATATATGTCCGGGAACGCTTCGTTTCCAAGATACCCTGTATTGAAGTTTTATTTTCATTTTCGTTTTTTTTCAAATAACTTTCGAAATACTGACCTTAATCAAACGAAAATTGGTATTTAGAGGTTTTTCGAGCTGTCGAATTCGAACCTGATGTTATTATCGCTCTCACTCGTAGGGGGCGCCACCTACACGTCTTTTTCTTTTTTGAAGATTCATAACTTTTTTGAGCGCACTTCTAGTAAAAAAGCTCTCCCTGTTACAAGTCGCTATAAGCAACCGTTTTCTAGATATTTGGACTTGAAAATTTCAAGTCGATTATTTGTTGAAGTTATTACCATTATTTTGCATTTTTCACAAGAATGCTTAGGAAATGAATTTGACGTTCAAGTAAGTAGTTTTGGTAATTACATATTAGGTGACAGTTAAACGTTTTGTTGAAAGTTTTAAAACTCTAATCTTGAAAAGATGGATTATTTAAACAATAATGCTGATTTAGCCGATATGCATTACGTTTATGGCCTTGCGGGTGGCAATGCGCGCGAAGCAAGACGTATTTACCAGGAGCGATTTCCTAATCGAGTACTGCCTTCAGCTCCAGTCTCCACCGTCGTTTGGCAGAAACAGGTAGCTTTAAGCTTTTAAGAGGGCAGCTGATATTATTGGAAGATCACGAGCAGTCCGAACCCCAGAATTGGAAAAAGCTGTTTTGAACACTCTTGAGGAGAATCCAGAAACAAGTACAAGAATAATTGCTGAAGCTCTCAATTCTACTCAGTACACACTTTGGAGAATTATCCACGATCAACAATTTTATCCATACCATATTCAAAGGGTACAAGCTCTTTTGCCACGAGACTTTCTCCAACGCATTACTATGTGTCAGTGTTTTTTGAGAAAATTGGCTGGAAATCCTCAATTAATTTATTTACTCTTCATGGACGAGGCAAACTTCTCCCGAAATGCTATCACAAACTTTCATAACAACCATGTTTGGGCTCTGGAAAATCCGCACGCAGTTAGTGAAAGACATTATCAGTAAATGAATGGGCAGTGATAATTGATAATTACTTGATAGGTCCTTTCTTTCTTCCGTTCCGACTGAATGGCGCAACAGAGACTTTTCAGAAAATGAATTGCCGGGACTACTTCAGAATGTACCATTAGAAATTCGTATCCGCATGTGGTTTATGCATGATGGGACTCCGATCCATTTTAGCGATGTAGCCAGGGAATTCCTTAACACTGTCTATCCAAATCGATGGATCGGTAGGGATGTAGAAGAACCTAATCAGGTGTGGGCACCAAGGTCCCCAGATCTAAACCCACTAGATTTTTATTTTTGGGGACATTTAAAGTAACTAGTTTATAAAACTCCAGTAGTGAACGAGGAAGATCTAAGAAACCGAATAGTAGACGCTTGTGAAACAATAAGAAACAGCAATAATTTTTGAGTGGGACGAGATTCAATGACTAGAAGACTCAATGCTGAAGGTGGACACTTTGAACAATTCATTTGGATACAATTTAGTTTCCTTTATTTTATTTTATCCTACATATTCAAAATTTCTTGAAATAAAATGTTGATATTTCTTGCAAATTTTATTAAAACAAATACAGATTTGCACCCTTGTACAAAAATAACTATTTTAAACGAGTAAAAATAAATAGAATAGGTGGCGCCCCCTACAAAAAACCAAAACTACTTACTTAAACGTCAAATTCATTTCCTAATCATTCTTGTGAAAAATGCAAAATAATGGTAATAACTTCAACACGCATCGATTATCAAATAATCGACTTGAAATTTTCAAGTTCAAATATCTAGAAAACGGTTGCTTATAGCGACTTGTAACAAGGGAAGCTTTTTTACGTAGATATGATAGAAGAATTGATTTTTCCACTGGAAAATGTGGTAGAAGTACGCTAAAAAAAGTTATGAATCTTCAAAAAAAGAAAAAGACGTGTAGGTGGCGCCCCCTACGAGTAAGAGCAATAATAACATCATGTTCGAATTCGACACCTCAAAAAACCTCTCAATACCAATTTTCGTTTAATTAAAATCAATATTTCGAAAGTTATTTGAAAAAAAACGAAAATAAAAATAAAACTTTAACACCTTGTATCTTGGAAACGAAACGTTTCCGGACATATATTTATTTGGACAATTCATATTAGAATATCGTGAGGAATCTCCTCCTGAAGTTTGTCAAAGTACTTTTGAATCACCCTGTATTATTATATTCAATTGCTGAAACTGTGTAAATATATAAAAAAAAAGGTCGAAGCTCACATGTAGGCCACGAATTTATCTCTGGTTCTCTGTGAGCTGGTATTGATAAAAGTCTTTCCATTATAATCAATAAGGAATGTCGAATCTGATAAGTACAGCACATCAATATTGTGAAATGAACGCATGCCTCTTTTGTAGCTACCTACTCTTCAAAGCAACAATGTTGCCCGATACTCGTTTCATCGAAAATAGCGAACTTCATCAACTTGATGACATCCCATGCAGAATGAACACGTTATTGGTGTGGCAGCTGCATTTCCGAGATTTCACGTAACCGGCGCCAACTGCCAGGTCTTCCTTGTTTGCAAATCGGTTCGAAATATTTTGTTTCAGAAAAGTTTCCCTAATGCGACCTTACGAGAATCGTTAATTGCTTTCAAACAAATCCGAACTCGGTTTCAAATAACAAAAGATCTCAGCAAAACATCTATCTACAGTGCTTCTCAAAAGTTCCCTCCCCCCCCTCTTATTTTTGGAACGATTATACATAAACAAGTGAAATTTGGAAACTGAATATTAAAGGTTGTAAACTTCCCTACTAGTAATGATAGATGACGAAATCGTCAAAGACGTCACAAGGCCATTGTGACCAATAATTTTGAATGGAACCCTACGGCAAGCGACACCTCTTTTAGAAGGTATCGAAAAAACCTATGCAATGATACTAATTTTGTTTGTGTTTATGGCCGTTTTGGAAACTCGCTTTTAAAAAACGCAAAGCTGTGATGAATTAAATCAGTTAATACTAAAATTAAAAATTCAAGCTCCACCTCTGGATAGTTGTCAAATAAGCTGACGTTTTTGTTAGTCTCCCTAATTCGACGTTTTTGTAATTGTCCAAGTTTTTGTACATTTAATAATTTGTGTATTGTTGATCGAACGTTCAACTGTTTTAGCTGCTTTTGGTACTTTTAATATTTTTGTACATTTTAATAATTTGTTAAACTATTGTGAGCCGAACGTTTAAGTGCTTCAAGAAGCGAAATGGTACGTGCTTTGGTGATAAAGTAGCAGCGATCCTAATTCTTGGTGAAACTGGACAAAATATTCATGCAGCAGAACGCATTTTTAATGAGAGGTTTCCCGATCGCCCCGTTACGAAGACTTATTTAAGGGAGCTTCTTCGTAAGTTTGAAACAACGGGTAGTATTAATGATGCGAAACGATCTGGCAGACCACAAATTTCTGATGAGAAAAAATTGATATACTGGCAGAAGTAATAGTTAATCCTACTTATTCAACAACTCACGTTGCATCTACCTGTGAGGTCAGTCGAAGTACAGTACACAGGGTGTTGAATAAAAAAACAAATTTCATCCATACACATTAAAAATGGTTCATCAACTCTCAGACGACGACCCAGACCGAAGACTAGAATTTTGTGAAAATATGGAAACTAAAATTAACCAACAGCCAGACTATGTCAAAACAATTTGTTTTAGTGACGAAAGTACTTTCTATCTGAATGGAAATGTAAATACTCCGAATGTGAGGTATTGGAGTGACGCAAATCCTCACCTGTTTCGTGAAACACATACCCAATTTCCCCAGAAGGTGAATGTTTGGGCAGGTATCCTGGGAAACCACATCGTTGGGCCTCTTTATTTGGATACTAATTTAACTGGTGAGGTTTATCTGGAGCTGTTACAAAACGCAATAGAACCGTTAATCCTTGAAATTTTGGAAGATAATCCAGATGAATTCGGCAATTTGGAAATAACATTCCTCACACTATTACGGTGCAGTAAGACGGTATTTGGATGGATTGGACGACGAGGTTCGACGGAAGGGCCAGCTCGATCACCGGACCTCACACCTTTGGATTTTTTTCTGTGGGGGTACCTTAAATCGAAGGTTTACGCCACTGAACCTGACAATATTGACCTTTTAAAACAACGTATTGTTGCAGAATGTGAGGCTGTTTCCGCAGACACATTTGCAAAAGTACGAGAAGAGTTTAAAAATAGGATATTTCACTGTCAGGAAGTAAATGGAGGTCATTTCGAGCAATTTCTTTAAGTAGATGCTGATTCTTAAATCTGTAATTAATATCATACTGAATGGAATTTAAATTTTAATGTTTACTAATGAGCCATTAAAACTGCCATAAACACAAACAAAATTAGTATCATTGAATAGGTTTTTAGAATTGATGATGGTTTTTCGATACCTTTTAAAAGAGTGTCTGCTTGCCGTAGGGTTCCATTTAAAATTATTGGTCACAATGGCCTTGTGACGTCATCTTTGACGATTTCGTCATCTATCATCACTAGTAGGGAAGTTTACAAACTTTAATATTCAGTTTCCAAATTTCCCTTGTTTATGTATAATCGTTCCAAAAATAAGAGGGGGGGAGGGGACTTTTGAGAAGCACTGTATATTAGTGTATCAGCGGATACTTTTTCAGTATTTTTTTCGGTTTATCTCGTTATTGGTATTATCAATTAACGTCACCCAATGAGAAAGTCGTATCAAAAACATCAACTTTTGAGTTCACCGATGCCATCCAGAATATAAATAATCTCATTATCGGCGCGATGAGGTGGTTTACCCATCTAAGAGCAATATATTATAAGAAGATGAATTCGTGTCAAAAAATTCAATTCAAACACATCTTCATTTGCATTTATATCGTAGTGCGACATTGTAGGTTATTTTTAGACGCACCATACAGGTTTTTGGATTAACGACGGTGCGCCAAACGCCGCATATAAATCTTTTCGCGCTATACCGTGTCCTGCAGAATTCGAGATGTCAACAAAAAGTCCCGTTGCTTGTCACTAATTCAGGAAATTCCAATCGTACCCACTGTTTTCGTACTCTGCAGAAATTTGTCGACACGATTCGTAATATTTCATTCCAGAGTCGCTCGATAAAACAGTCGAATCCGGAAATAAGATATGTTTAAGATATGTTCTCGTTTTATCATAAGTGCTAGGGGTTTTATCGCTCAAAGATTTTGTAAATTTTCGATTTGCGGTTTTATTATCAACAGTAAAAACACAAGAGCTTTTTTTTATCGGATAAATTTCTTTTTGTAACGAAATAATTTTGCCAATCAGTAATTTTACGAGTGATTTTGTCAAAAATTTTGAGTTAAAAAGAAATTCATCCTTAAAAGAAAAGCTCGAGTGTTTTTTGGCAAGATAAATTAACGACCGAATATATGAATGAACAACAACAATAATTATCTTTATTGATACAATTAAATTATTTAAATGAATAGTTATTAAATACACAATTGTTATAAATTGTTTGGTTTGGTGTACTGATTTCAAAATTTTCTTCTCTGGTATTCACACATGTAGAATATTCATTTTGATTTTTCTCACTCGAGGCTCGTAAGGAACTAATAAGATTTTCGTGATGTTCAGGATCAATTTGGAGGTAGGGTTTGATAGAAGATGATGATGAGTGTCCCGTTATCTTTATAAGTTGTAGTCACTTACTCCTGCTTTGGCTAACTGGGAAACTGTACTAGCACGGTTCGAATGATTGGTAATTTTATTATTTGTAATGTCGAGTCCAATTTTAGTTGCAGAATATTTGGTCCAAGTAGAAATCGTATTAATACCCAGTGGAACATTTTTGTACCAACCTTTAGAATTTTTGTTTTTCCAAAAGGGATTTGGAGTTAAAAAAAGTTGTTCAGATGTTATGTTTTCATTTCTTTTTTGTAACAGTAATTTTAACAATGCAACGGGACAAATACCTTCATCCATTTAATTTTTTGTTATCCATTTGCTGTCTGCCAATTTTTTCGACACACCCTGTGTCGTCTTTGAAAATATTGTATTGTATTCAAATCTTCTTGTTGAAGTTCCATCTTGATTTTTTTCTTCTTTAAAATGGTAAATTTTACAGTTTGCAGCTTCTCCCCCCCTCCAAGCTAATTTATAAGAAGCTATATGAAAGAATCTTTTTTGTAATCCCTCTGGGTTGTCTATATTCCACAATTTTGCCATTTTTACTATATCTTTCTTGTTCAATGCTACAAAACTTACTTTTCTTTTCTCTGGAATAACTTGTAATTCTTTCCGTTTACTATTTCTTGCATCACGAGCTTCTTTGAAAGTTATGTCGGCAAAAGGATCAAATTTAATATTGTATTAATTGAAATATTTTTCTTGAATCATCTTCGCAGTTGAATTCCAAATTGATTTAACTGCATATTCTTTATAATCTTCTCCATTCCTCTTTTTCATATTATAGGCCCTATCCTTTAATATATCTGCTACTTTTTCTAACGGAGTTATTTTCGACAGTTCGTAATTTTGTACTTGACAAAACTCCATGAATTGTCTCCATATTGACGCTTTAGTATTTTTTGTGGATTGCGGGATTGATTTTTCTATATTTTTTGTTATTTGTTGAGTCGAAACTTCTCCAAAACGACTCATGTTGTAATGTTTCAGTATCAATTATCAACAATACTTAAATAACTGACAGGGCAGACATTAAAGTGACGTAAGCATACTAGATGTAGACGCTTAAGAGGAACAGGCGTTTTTATCGGTGATAAAAAACGATGCACCTTTTTTGTCGCTGTCAAAATGACAAAACAGTCATCTTTAAATGACACATTTTATATAGGAAGTAATTTATCAGTAGTAATATCCCTAGGACATTGATAATAGACGAGATAATTTTATGACAATCGAAACCTCGTTCCTTGGTAACAGCCCGAAGCCGAATTCATATTCTAGTTCGCAGCCATAAATATTCCCCAAATATATTTGTGACTGTAGGTTGTATTTCTGGGAATTTTTCTTTGATTAGCGCATTTATACTTTGAACATTCGCATTGCCAAAACGTGACATTTTGAAATTTATTTGGAATGAAGTTATCAAACTCAATCGTGTTCTCATAGTGATTGATAATTGCACTGATTGCAATTATCAGTGTAATGTTGACATGATTGGGTGAAATTGTTTCATATGACACAAAATGACAAAATTTGAATGGTTGTTAGAACTGTCAAAAAAAATTCTGATTAAACCACGAAAGCGAAGCCATATCTTCTTCCTTACAAAAACTATGCAGAATTCGATGAAATTATGAAGCAATAGTTACATATTACGGGCCATTTGGAATGCCTTGTCTATAATTCATACTCCACTAGTCGGCAAAAAGAATCCATTAAATAAAAACCAGTTATTGTTTGTGATTATGCTTACGTAACTTTCGTATTATTCATACAGCTCTTTCTGAGAAATTGTTTTACGATGCATTTTTTAAGGCTGTTAAATTATAGTAATCAAGGTTTTTTTCCACTTCTTATACTGGTAGTTTTATGATTTATTTGTCGACCAAATCGAACAGTTAAATACCTACTCCGAATAAATTAAGGATAATTTGCTGTACAACCTTTTCTAATTCCATTGCGTTGATAGTGAACAAAAATAATTCGAGTACATAAAATTATTGTTTATGCAAGCTTGTGACTTACGCAAGCCTTATGAATTACATATTATAATTCAAATAAAAAATAAATTGATTTATAACGAAAATTATTACTTTTATGGGGTGTTGATAATGAATATTATTGTTTGATATTATCACTTGGGAAGATATTTGCACAGTTTTCTAAGTACAAATTGAATTTGATTCTTTATTCTATCGCGGTAACAGTTTATTCAAAATAGTGAAATCAAACAATTTTTACCCACTCAGATGTCATTTTTACCAACTGATATGTCAAAACTAATAATATACGTAATATGAATTGCGACAATAAACTGTTCACCGCATCTCCGGCTTCAATTTCTACATCTTCTGGCAAAGCATCTTCATCACTATTTGCGTTTTCTTTGTTATATTTGGCACATTTTTCAGGATAATTCCAACCAGAAGTCATTAATATCGACTATTTCCCTCATTATTTTTGGCCGAAATTTCAAACAGAGAACCAATCTGCTTGCTGTTTTATACTGATAAAACCACAGTCTATTCAATATTGTTTCGCAATAAAACCACACTGTCAAAAAAATTATATGTCAACGCATTCAATTCCTATATAGGGAAACAGGAAATGCAAATTGATTAAATAAGGGATTCTTACTCACTATTACAGTGATTTGATATTTTATTTGAAATATACCTTTTTCGGCATGTTAAAAGCCTCAGGTTTTCAAGTTAGGTAATAAATAATTGAATTCCGTTATTTTCAAAATATCAACAACAGTTCTCGTGGAGTAGTGGTTAGCATGTCAGTCTCTCACCCGGAGGCTCGGGTTCGATTCCAATTCAAGGAGCTTTTTTTTAATCGGTTTCAGATACAAACATATTTGATTTGATAGTGAAAAATTTATATATATTTTAGGTTTTTTGGGCGAGTTCAAGAGCAGTGAATGATCATTGTAAATGAATGAATCTGTAAAACGAAAGCATTTAGAAACGGATACGATTCCTTCAATTTTGAAACGAGAAGAATTGTTGTAATTTTCCCCGTTGAAAATTCAAATATAACATGAATTCTGGTAATTGTATCCAGTTTCAAATGTGATTCGGGAAATATTCTCATCAAATATCGTGCTAGAGGATTTTATCGCTTTTTTTTTAATTTCCTCCTCAAGTATTTTGCCTCTAGGAAATTCAACTCGTGCAATTTGCGGCATTATTATCAAAGATTAAACCACTCAAGCATCGCTTTCGTGGTTTAATCAGATAATAAGACCGCAAATCGCACTCGGTAAAATTTCCGTCAAAATGCTTTCTCGAAAATTTTATAATTTTTGGGCGATATAACCCCCTAGCACTTATTATATTACCCTTGATGAAACCCCTAGCACTTATGATATTACCCTCGATAAAAGTCAAAACAAGTCGCGTTGCTTTAAAAAAAATCCATAACAACCGTAAACAGTACAGTGATGAAGCCAATTTGACTCCTAATAATAATTCAATCAATTTTTGTTAAATATTTCCGATCAAGAATAAAATTGAATATTACACATGACGGTAAAAAGGCTTTACATTTTCCACTCCACAGGTAAAGCATCTTTTTACAATCTTATACAGTGCGCGTTAAAATTATTGGACAAATTCGATATTTCGCAAGCCATGTACTTTTGACAAAAATCCTGAAATAGGTCGATTTTTATTTTAAAATGCCGATTTTTTTATGTATATTCTAAAGAGGTTATATCACTGGTTTTGACATGGTGACGTAATCGGTAATTTTTTTAAATTGGAATAGATGTTTTGTGATACCTCATCTGAAAGGCCTTTCAATACTGCATTCAATGATAATAATTAATTAGATTTTTTTTGTACAGGGTGAACAAAAATTAATATTTTATTTCAATAAGAGAATAACTTTATATTCAACAAAATAGAACAGTTAAATAAGATGTTCGAAATGCCATCCACCAGTCTCTTGACAATGAGCAAATCTACGGACACATTCCTCTTGCACATTGCGAATAACTTCCGGAGTAACTCTGTTAATTCCGATCCTAATTCGATTTTTCAACTCTTGTAGATTTTGCGGCCTATCTACATAGACCTTCGATTTCAAATAACCCCACAAGAAAAAATCCAGGGGCGTAAGATCTGGAGATCTTGGGGGCCACTCTATCGGTCCGCGTCTACCAATCTACCTCCTAGGAAAACAGTAATCCAAAAACTCGCGAATATCACGTGCATAGTGCGGGGGTGCACCATCTTGTTGCAACCAAATACTTTCATTTGGTGAGTTAGGATTATTGGCGTTTGGAAAAATATCGGCAAGGCTAGGTATGAGTTCATTTCTTAAAAATTCCAAGTAACGCTCCCCTGTGAGATTTCCTTCGAAAAAATACGGGCCAATAATCCTATCGTTTATTATCCCTGCCCAAACATTGACTTTCTGAGGGTATTGAGTATGCCCGTCCATCATCCAGTGAGGATTATCCCTAGTCCAATACCTGCAATTCTGACGATTTACTGAACCATTTAGGCAAAACGTAGCCTCATCGGAAAACAGAACATGTTTTATAAAACAGAACATGTGGATTGCGGTTACACAAATCCTGCATTATTTCACAGAACTCCACACGGCGATCGGGATCATCATCATTGAGTTGTTGACGTAGCTGTACTTTGTATGGATGGTACTTTTCTGCTTTAAGAATACGCAATACAGAACTTTGGGATATGTCAAGGTCTGCTGCAATTTGTCGTGAAGTATTGTGAGGATTATTCTCTACACCCAATAGAACACCAAGCTTCACGTTTTCTTCTATTTAGGACGTCCAGCATTCGGAATATGTTTGACATGACCAGTTTCTCTAAATTTTTTCTCAATCTTACTGACTGTTGAACGACTGATAGGTCTATTTGGATACTTGAACAAGTCGCATACCTCTTGCTGAGTTCTGGTTCTATCTCCGCATCCAATAAAAATTAAAATTTCTATGCGTTGGGTTTCACTCAAAGTAGCCATAGTTTACTTTTAGAACCTTTTCACTTGGAATTTGTGAAGAATATTTGTTGATATTTCAACTAACTCGCCTATTATGGCATTAATTTGTGATTGTCTTTTGTTTCCATTTTAGACTAGGAAATAGCTAACTATTAATATTTGGAAAGGATCCATTGGTGTAGTAGAGCACTGACTCACTAGTCTGCCAGGGCAGTCTAAGGGATTAGAGCCTTGGCTCAAAAAAGTAAAATTTTGCATTTTTTAACACACTTTTATCTTTACTTGTAACTAAATAACTCACAATGTAATAAAATCTTGGAAGTAAATATTTACCCACTTCCAATCTTCCGAATAATCTGAAATTTGTCACACATATCAAGGACCGATGACAATACAAGAATTTCATAATCATAATGTAATAATAATAAAAAATATATTTTTCCAAACGCCAACAATCCTAACTCACCAAATGAAAGTATTTGGTTGCAACAAAATGGTGCACCCCCGCACTATGCACGTGATGTTCGCGAGTTTTTGGATTACTGTTTTCCTAGGAGGTGGATTGGTA
This sequence comes from Gonioctena quinquepunctata, assembly GCA_018342105.1. Lineage (NCBI taxonomy): Eukaryota > Metazoa > Arthropoda > Insecta > Coleoptera > Chrysomelidae > Gonioctena > Gonioctena quinquepunctata. Next base: position 34,545 of record JAFIRS010002478.1, on the reverse strand, counting down.
GACGCGGACCGATAGAGTGGCTCCCAAGATCTCCAGATCTTACGCCCCTGGATTTTTTCTTGTGGGGTTATTAGAAATCGAAGGTCTATGTAGATAGGCTGCAAAATCTACAAGAGTTGAAAAATCGAATTAGGATCGGAATTAACAGAGTTACTCCGGAAGTTATTCGCAATGTGCAAGAGGAATGTGTCCGTAGATTTGCTCATTGTCGAGAGACTGGTGGATGGCATTTCGAACATCTTATTTAACTGTTCTATTTTGTTGGATATAAAGTTATTCTCTTATTGAAATAAAATATTAATTTTTGTTCACCCTGTACAAAAAAAAACTAATTAATTATTATCATTGAATGCAGTATTGAAAGAACTTCCAGATGAGGTATCACAAGACATCTATTCCAATTTAAAAAAATTACCGATTACATCACCATGTCAAAACCAGTGACGTAACCTCTTTAGAATATACATAAAAAAATTGGCATTTTAAAATAAAAATCGACCTATTTTAGGATTTTTGTCAAAAGTACATGGCTTGCCAAATATCGAATTTGTTCCATAATTTTGACGCGCACTGTATAATGAATAACTATTACTCATAATAGTCATCCTCAAAATCGAATTATCGAGTTCCTTGACTTTTTTGTCTAATATTCCTAGAGTATGTGTAGTAACATGAAGATGGAAGGTACTTTTTCATTTTTACACATCCGCATTCCGTATGATAGCAGTCCGTCTATGGCAAATTCGAATATTGTGGTTTAATGAGACGGCAATGACGAAATGGATTGCTGTCGAGGTTTTGGCGTTTGCTAAAAATATCAATTATTCGTGCATGGGTTTTTTACCTGACACAGAGCCAAGAAATGGTTATGAATTTGGAAATGGTGTGTTCGTATATCGGGCGACTACGAGGTGAGGTATGTCCCCCAATTTCTACGGTTTTATGATATTTGTTTCAAATTTGGTATGTCGCTATAGTACCTGGATGTGTCCATTTTGACACCACAACTTAAAACTGCCACGTCTAGTTTCACCAGAAATGACCCCAACTTTTATTTTTCATATGACACCCTGTACATATTTTTCGATTATCCGGAAGGGCTTTGAATTTGTAACATGACTATTTTAACAGAATTGAAATCGGTTGAAAAATGGGGAAATACAGTTAATTATTCAATCGAACAAGGTTGGCCATGAAAATCTAACTTAAATCATCTCAACTGACAAACGGCTCTCAGGCCAGTCAGAATAGACCGTCAATTCACATTAATTACAAACATTTCTTTAGCACTGCCGTATGTTGAGGCATCCAGTAAAGACTAAATATAAAAACTTTTTAACAAAAAATTAAACCGACGAAATACGGAACTGAAAAGTAAAAAATAAAATAAACCTTCTTAGTCTCAATAACTAAGCTCGTAAACTAATGTAAGTGACTGATTTTGAGTCGGCGCCAAACGAACAATCAACGGAGATGCCACCATTTTACGCCTTACCTAATTCATTTGCTTGTTTGTTTGGCGCCGACTCAAAATTAGTTACTTACATTAGTTTAGGAGCTTAGTTATTGAGACTAAAAAGGTTTATTTTATTTTTTACTTTTCAGTTCCGTATTTCGTCGGTTTAGTTTTTTCATAAAAAGTTTTTATTTTAAAAAAATTTGTGGCTGAAATCTACTAATTACTACCTACTTGTTTTTTTATTATTTCCAAAATACTTACCCACCTTACTTCAACTATTACCAGTTAAATAATATGATTATCTACTTTTACTATTTGTTGTAATATAAATTATTTTTGTTGTTCTGGTTAGTTTATTTCATTACTTTGTATATAATTCCATCCTCTCATAGAGTAAAATGATTGTGACTGATGTAGGAGAACAAAAGTAATGACAGTAGCGATCTGTCATTGTCAACTACATATGTGTGCCAATGTTCACAAGTGAAAAATCAATTATCCCCTATTTTGCTACCCGTAAGGGTGGATAATTACATTCGAAATCCAAATATGGGTATACCCTATCTAATAAAAAAAGAATCATCCAAATCAAGAACCCAGTACAAAGTTATGCCTGATAGATCGGTTAACGGACCAGATTCAGAGGGTGAGTGATCAATATCCTTCATTTTGCTACCCTTAGGGGTGGATTTCATCTTTTATATTCAAATGGGACCAACTTCGAAGTACACCCTATCCACTGAAAAAAGAATTATCGGAATCGGACGTCTCAGTAAAAATTTATGCGTGATCATACATAAAAAAAAAATATACTCGTCGACTAGAGAATCTCCCTCCTTTTTGGTTTCGTCGTTTCAACGGAAATTCACGTAAAACGTTAATTTGCAATATCTTCTTGGACAAAATTGCAAACATTGTGTAAATTGCAGGTATATTCCCTAACTTCTTTTCTACATCCCTTGTAAAATTTGCACACGCAATTTTCATCCGGAAATACGAATAATCCTTGATTACGTTGTAATTAGCGCTAATTCTGGTTACAAAATTGCAAATATTGTGCAAATTTGTGGTAAAATCATGGTTCCGTCACCCCTAAAATGCTTTAAATTTGCAAACTTTTCATGTGTACGGAACATCAAAAAATTATGGATAACACTAAAAACAGTCTCAGGGGCAAAGTTTTAGGGGTCACGAAATTGCAAACAATATTTTCGTGCTTTGCAAACTTTGGTGACATAATTTTAAGTCTCCAATTTTCAGTATCCCGGAAGATGGTGGAAATTAACATTATTGTTAGAAGCAATTTTCGCAATTGCCACAAAATTCCAAACTTTGTGCAATTTTTTCTCAAAGTTCTGCTATGGCAGACAAGTCTACGTATAAATTTGCAACCCTATAAAATGTCGGGAAAGACGGGCAATTGAGTGGCTTCCAAACAGGCAGCATACCATCGATGGCTAAAATATCCGGGCCCTGAGACCAGAGCAGCATATGTCGAGGCTAGAGGCATATGCAAAGAGACAATAGAATGCTCAAAAGACGCCCACAATGCCAAAATAAGATCAAAACTTGTTGAATGTCCTAACGGATCCCGTTCATTTTGGTCTTTCGCCAAAGCTGTGGGAAGAAACTTCACTTCCAGCTCATTTCCTCCTCTAACCAAAGAAGATGGAACATTAGCAACGACTGGCCAGGAAAAAGCCAATATCTTTGCACCTATTTGCTGGAAATTCCACTCTGGATTCATCGGGAAAACAACCCCCGAACATTACACCTATTGACAGTCACATGCCCGAGATCACCTTTTGCCAACGTACTATCAGAAAGATTTTGCTGGATCTCAACACCAACAAAGCCTGTGGATCTGACGGAATCCCGCCGATTGTTCTCAAGAAATGTGCCCCCGAACTAACACCTGTTCTTTGCAAGTTGTTCAACCACTCTTACAATTTGGGGTATTTCCGTCCAATTGGAAAATTGCAAGAGTACAGCCAGTCCCTAAAAAAGGCAAAATGGCCCTACCTAGCAACTACAGACCTATCGCACTGCTATCTATTATTTCAAAGGTCATGGAAAAAGCCATCAACATCGAGCTCATGAAATATCTGGAAGACTCAGGAATTGTCAACGATTGGCAATATGGCTTCCGCCATCAGAGATCAACTGGTGACCTGCTCGCTTACGTCTCACATATATGGCAGCTATCTATTGAAAAGTATGGAGAAACTTTAGCTGTGGCATTAGATATCTCCAAGGCGTTCGATCGAGTTTGGCACCAGGGACTCTCGCCAAGCTTCCGTCTTATGGTTGCCCCCCCGCTGTGTTCTCTGCTTGCTAGTTTCTCTCAAACAGGTATCTCCATGTAGTGGTCGATGGAGTTTCATCTGACACTCTACTCATAAATGCTGGTGTTCCGCAAGGATCTATTCTCGCACCAACACTATTTCTACCTCACATCAACGACCTGTTGAAAGCAACTTCATGTCCAGTACACAGCTTTGCCGATGATAGTACCCTCCATACCGCTTTCTCTTCCAGGGCCCCTATATCAGCCCGTGAAACCAGAAATGAACGAGGAAGAAATGTTAATAATATAAATATGGACTTGGCAACAATTCTCGAATGGGGATCTAATAACTTGGAAGAATTCAATGCAAACAAAACACAAGCATGTCTTTTCTCTAGAAAAGCCGATCTCACTGTGCCTAACATAACTTTGTCAGGAGTAACCATACCACTGAAGCCATCCATATCGATGCTTGGTATTACTATCAGCAATAACCTTTCCTGGGAAAATCACGTGAGGTCCATTGCCAAAAGTGCATCCCAAAACTTGGTTTTTTGTTTCGTGCCAAGAGCTATTTCACCCCCAGTCAGCTGCTTATGATCTATAAGGCACAGATCCGACCTGTCCTGGAATACTGTTCCCATATTTGGAGTGCGGCACCTATCCTGAGGCTATTGGATTCTGTCCAAAAAAAGGCAATTCGTCTCGTCGGTGATGCCTCGCTTGCAAACTCGCTCACTTGTCTGGAACACCGTAGAAAAGTTGGCGATTTGTCTCTATTTTATAGATATTTTCATGGGCGATGCTCTTCTGAAATATTAACAATCGCTCCTGCTTTGGCAGTCTCTTCGAGATTAACCCGTCAAGTTCAGTCATCACACCCCTTCGTGGTCACTTTGGAGACCTGCAGAACATCACTTTCCAAAGACTCGTTCATCCAACGAACAGCGAGGCTTTGGAACTCATTGCCTAGGGAGGTGTTCCCCGAGGCATACAACCAGAAATTTAAGAAGAACACCAACTCCTACCTTCTTTCCCTAGGTTCCCACGATGTTCTCTGAACATTACAGGATATCCCTTTTCTTGGGAACCAGAACATAAAAAAAAAAAAAATTGAATATTTCTCTTGGAAAAACTATGCATACATAATATTTTATCACTATATTTCAACTTCAGGCACATATGAAGCAAATTTGTTAGTTTGTGATCTCGCCTATTAGCTGTTCCTCAGAGAATCATACATCTCGTAAAATGTAAAATAATTCGAAGTACAGTATTCTCTAATGTAAACTCTATTGTTTTATTGGAAATTATCAAGTAAAACTATGTGTTGGAACTATACAGTGTTATCATCTGTTATAACCATTCGGTGGAATCGTCTAATTTCACTATCGGGTATCATGAAAATGACGATATAACTTGACAAAGGACGAAAAAATTAGCGGCTTCGGTAATTTGGTCCTTGAATAATTGTCCTCTGATTCCGACGGTTTATAGGGTTGCAAATTTTTAGGTAGACTAGACTTGTTTGCCATTCCAGAACTTTGAGAAAAAATTGCACAAAGTTTGGAATTTTGTGTCATCCGCGAAAATCATCTTAATTGATAATATCCTATTGCCCTGTTTTCCCGACGTTTTACAGGGTTACAAATTCATAGATAGACTTGTTTGCCATTCCAGAACTTTGAGAAAAAATTGCACAAAGTTTGGAATTTTGTGTCATCCGCGAAAATCGACTTAATTGATAATATTCCATTGGCCGGTTTTCCCGACATTTTAAGGGTTCAAATATAGTAGACTTGTTTGCCATCAGACTTTGAGAAAAATTAAATTTGGAATTTGTGGCATTTGCGAAAATTCTTCTAACAATAATGTTCATTTCCGCCATCTTCCGGGAAAAAGGAATTGGAAAAAAATTTTAAAATTCCGAACTTTTGTGTTAAATTTTTTGATGTTCCGTACACATGACAAGTTTGCAAATTTAAAGCATTTTAGGGGTGACGAAACCATGATTTTACCACAAATTTGCACAATGTCTGCAATTTTGTAACCAGAATTAGCGCTAATTACAACGTAATCAAGGATAATTCGTATTTCCGGATGAAAATTGCGTGTGCAAATTTTACAAGGGACGTGGAAAAGAAGTTAGGGAATATACCTGAAATTTGCACAATGTTTGCAATTTTGTCGAAGGAGATATTGCAAATTAACGTTTTATGCGAATTTGAGTAATTTCCGGTCACCGGATGAGTTTGCAAATTTTTATATTTAGTCTTTACTGGATGCCTCAACATCCGGCAGTGTCAAAGAAATGTTTGTAATCATTGTGAATTGGCGGTCTATTTTGACTGGTGTATCTTAGCAAAGGAAGCTTCGAGGTAAGATCCAATTGAAGATTGGTGTCCCCATGAAATTGCACCTCTTGCATATTTTTCAACAGTTATCAAAAATTGCCTCAAAACCGAAAGATACCCCCATAAAAACTTTCCCAACTACCATTTCTTAAATAAAGCTCTTTTCACGTCACCGTGTTGCAAAATTATGATTTATCAGATTACCCGTGTGAAAAGTTTTAGAACCGGAGATACAAGCACGTTTAATTAGGAGTGTTCTCAAAATTGGATGTTCTTCAAAGAAGGTGGCAAAAGCGAAACAAAAAAGGACTTTTAATCGACAAACTGACAGATTTCATCATCTTGAGAATTCAGAAATTATCTGTTTACACGTGTCAACAATCTAGAGGAGAAAAAAAATATTTTGGGAATAAACAAAACTAATATTAAACCGACAAAAAAAAAGAATTGTGTGCTGGTGCTATACCTCACCTTGTCACTTATAAAAAAAACAGGTCATTACAAATAAGCCTCCTTTGATGTAGGTGTAGAAGAGTAAACCTGGTTCTTTAGGTGATACCATATGAAAAAATCCATGAGCGTGAGGTCGGGTGACGAGAAATTATTATCGCTTTAAATATGCTTTAAAATACATAACGCATATATAAATGTCCCCAGTTTTTTTTGAAAATCAACAAATTTTGAAGGTATTAATATTGGCGCTCTTTGTAACGTAACCGACCGAGCAGCCAATAGGAGCAATCGGGTTGATTTTAACGTTAAACGGCAATGTTGCCAAGTTTCTTAAACTATAAATTGCAGAACTAGAACACTATTCGCAAAATATGGCAACGTTGCAAAGTTGTTGAAGCTGTCAACTGTGGGATTGGTTGATTGGGTGATTAAGTCGCGAAATTTTGGAAAGTTTTAGAAAAAATAAAAATTACTTACAGAGTTTCCACAAGCTGTAAAATACTTAAAAATATTTTGAAAATTTCGTGTTCTTGCCCATTGTGCATCAGGGTGATTGGTAACCACTCCAGAATCTTGATGGTAAAATATAAATTATGTAGACATCGACTCAATTCTCTATGAAACCCGCCATTTCGTTCTGTAAATATCCCAAATAGCGTTGCCCATTTAACATTCCATTGAATATTATTGGCCCAACAATTCTAGATCCAATCAGACCCATCCATACGTTGAACCGAAAACGATCCTGAAAAGCTCTTTTCTAATGAGCCTGGGGTTTTCAGTTGCCCACTAAAATGTACAGGGTGTCATTTGAAAATTAAGACTTGTAGTCACTTCCGGTGAAATCGGAAGTGGACAGTTTCTAGTACCGTAGCCACATACCAAATTAGAAACTTGTATTTGCAAAACTATAGAAAAAAATTGGAGGGCATATCTCATCTTGTGGTCAACCAATGACGACCGATTTCAACAATTGAGGTAAACAATGAAAAATGTTATAAGTTGCATAGCAATTTACACTCTGCGATTACACACATTTTATGGCTCACAAATAAATTCGACTTTGAGACATGTATTGTTGTATTCTTTATAGTTAGGGATTTTGGACAGTTTTTCAATTTTCATTTCATTGTCCGATTCAATTAATGTGGAAGTTTATTTTTATTTATTGCGGTACAAATCAAATTATTTTGACACGAGCATATGTAGGTATAATAAAATACAAGAAATAAATTAAATTACAGCGTAAACAAAGGGATTCTTGCGAGCTTTTTTCGACGAAAAATCATTGATGATTTCGGTCAAATCCAGCATCCGGAGAAAATCATTCTCAATGCTAAGAAGCGATAACTTTGATAGGCGGCTTTGTCTCATCGTAATTCGCCTATTTTTTTCATTTTGGACATCATCACATTCTCAGATGTAATATCACAAGAGAGTGAAAATAATTCGACAGATTTTCGAAAACTTGTTGTTAGGCAATAGACAAGAGAGACCAACTGGCTCGAGTGGCTATTGCCAACAAGCTTGAGAAAGAAATCTAGATAATTATTTTCTAGTATATCGAACTCTCGTGTGATATTCTTTAGATTATTTTTTGATGTTACGATCATAAACACATTTCCTTTCAAAATTATATAATGTACTAAGCCGGATTTGATTCATTTCAAACTTTTCATGCGAATTGATGACAGACGTCAAATTAAAAATATAGGTTGTCAGACAATAAAAACAAAATACCTCAAATTATTCCCGCGACAATTTTCTAGGTAGAATATTACCACTATTGATTGGCCAAAACGTTTATGAATTATTTGAATTGAACGTTTCCATTGGTTTCTAGCAATGTCAAAAAATAATCACTGTAATTTCAATGTTTGAGAATGTAGCTCTGAAATTTTGGTTTTCAAGAATTTGATAGTAGAATATCTTAGATAGATAGATAGATAGTCCTTTTCAGAAGGATTTACATTTGTTGCGGAATGTCATCTTTCTCTTAGACTCACACTTTCAGATTTCGGGGATTTCTCTGTTACAAGCGCGCCACTCAGCGGACACTTGTCAACGCCAATAAATAGGAAAAACAGGTATAGACGGGCAAAGTGTTTGTAGAATCGGCATAAAAATAGTCAACAGAATTTGAACTTTTGTTCTATTATGGAATGCGCACAGGGTTCTTATAAATAATTTGATGCAATCATATTCATAAATTGAAATATTATTTTCTTTTGCTTATGATCATTGAATTTCATTGTTATCTAGATCGCTTGTGTCATTCAAAGAATACATCGACATAAAATCCTTCATTTAATAAAAAAAAAATATATTTTTTTTTAAATTCAATTGTTCTTGTTTTTACAGCTAATTTCGATACGATATATTTTGTATAATAGTATGATGTTTTACTTGGTGATTGTTTCTCGCATATACACATGATTCATCAGATCGAAGATTAATATTAACCATGGATTTTGACAAGAATACGAAACATGTCTTTGAATGTTTAAAACGAATAATGAGAGGAAAAAGTGGGAGAACTGCTCTTTTGTTGTCAGATTCTTTATATATAATTTTGCATATCCATCGGTATTTGTTAGGAAATTTTATCTAAAAATGTATATTGTGGAGGCCCCTCTCTTGTGGAGGCCCCGGGGCTGCAGCCCCATTTGCCCCCCTATTAATCCGGCTCTGATATTGCATATTACATAAAGTCTTTTCGATATTTCTACATGTTTGGAACACTATGTTATTCTACAGTGTTATTAGGTGTTGATAAGAAAGTGATTGTACAAAATTTTAGATTCAGTTTTTGCTACGCTACTGGCGTCTCTCGAACCTTGATACTCATAAAAGTGTTGTCGATCGTTAAACGTAATTATAGAAGCAGGTGTATTAATTGCACATGAAAGTCATGAAAAGTCGTGAATTGCGAGCGATCCGCGGGGGACATTTATTACTATTACGTTCGTCGCAATCACGCTGCTCACTTTTCAGCTAATGCAATAGTAAATAACAACCGATAATGTTGGTTAGTTGGGAGGCATGTAATGATTCTTGCGAATATGGCGTAATGACGGACATCCCAGGGGCTAGTTATAATGTAAGCCTCAGTCAATCACTTCTACAAGGAAGTAAAACTGAAAAATTGTTTTTGTACAACTGCCATTGGTATGAGAATTAAAAACTGACGTTTTAACATAATATGTCAAAATCACTTTTAACACTAGTGTTAAGATTATTTTCAACACAAGTGTTAAAAGTAAAATTATGGTAGATACTTAATAACATAAATCTGTTCAATACATTTTAATTAAATGTTATAATAATAATCAGAACACAGTTACCTACTTATGAGGAATTATTTATAAATATTAACATGTATTTGGCAGTTTGAACAATTTGTAATATTAATTTCCTGAGAAGTAATTGAATAAGTATTCAATTTAACTGCATAAGGTTCGTCATCGCTAACTAATTACAAGTGGGATAGCCAAATAATGCAGATGCAGAGATAGAACTAGGACTACTTGTATCAGGAAACATTATAACAGCAATTTTATTTTAATTTTAAATGGAATCCTCGATGTAACCATCAGCTACGGTTGTAGTCAAATTTGTGAATTAGTTAACAAAGATGCTGAAAATCTTCGAAAACAATGGCCGGTAAACTTTTGCGGATCTCTTAATTTTTAGAAATTCAGCAATGGTGGTAGGCATCTTCCCGAAAGAATTTATTCCAACTGGTTGAACAGTGCATTTGTTAGTGCATTTCAGGAAAACCCAACGATGAATTCTGGAAGTTGGGCGTAATGCAGAATATCCACGGTAAAGATTCATGTAATTTCCAACGATGCAAAAACTTCGTTGAATATTGGTTTTGGTGTCCGATATATGAATTAGTAACGAGTTTGTTTTTTCAATGTCATCCACGCTCAATTTGCAGAGTTATTCACGACGGCATGCTTCAAATAATCCAAAAATAGTTGCCACTTTGATCATGAGATATTTGGTATCAGGAGCTTCATTCAAAAATTTGTCAAATTGGTCAGAATTTTCGATTTTTTCGGGTGGTATCCAACACTCATTCATTTAAAAAATGCTATCAATTTATGGTAACTGCTTATATCCATGTTTTATTTTTATTTTCAATCCAGCTTTTATCATAGAGAATTTAGACCACAGCGTCGATGACTATCATAATTTCGACTTTTCCTCGAAATGAACTAAAAGTACGCTTGCAGTGAACTTACTTTCTTCATTTGACTCCATTCGATGAATCCATTATAGGCAATTTCATATTGTTGCTGTGATTTTTCAGGCACAAAGAAGGTAGGCACTATTATTAATTTGTGGTCACTAATAAACAATTTTCAATTGTTTTTACTTGCCATACCATCACAATTATTAGATACAATATTGCTTGAGAAATCTTCAAACCTTCCGGAAATTTTTTTTTGGGTTTATTTTTTTGTTTCTAGTAAATATAACTAGAAATACGGAATACCGGAATTTATCACTAAAAAATTTGTTAGCTCAAGTGGCGGAAGCGTCTGCTCGTAGTACAGAGATCGTAGGTTCGAATTCTTCAGAAACTAATAAAAAATGTGTTTTTCTTTCTTTTTTTTTACAAGCTTTTATTAGTTTCACTTGTTTGTTAGTTAGTTTGTTCGTTCGTTTGTTAGTTTGGGTCAAAGTGAATTTTGACCGACTTCTAGTCAGTCGTCCGATTAATTTGAAATTTGGCAGGTGTTCATAATTTCGGTGACAATGCATTAGATTTTTTGTTAGGGAAAAAAACAAAATGGGGGTGTTAAGATGGCGGACGAGATTTGTAATTATGGTCCGATTTGATTCAAAATTGGTATGTGGGGGTTTTCAGGGTCGGAGATTATGCATTTTTTTTCGTAGTTCATAAATTCAAGATGGCGGCCCCAAGATGGAGGACGAGTTTTGTGATTATGGTCCGATTCGATTCAAAATTGGTATGCGTGGGTTATCGGGGTCGGAGATTATGAATTTTTTGTCGTAATTCATAAATTCAAGATGGCGGCCCCAAGATGGAGGACGAGTTTTGTGATTATGGTCCGATTCGATTCAAAATCGGTATGCGTTGGTTTTCGAGGTCGGAAATTATGAATTTTTTGTCGTAATTCATGAATTCAAGATGGCGGCCCCAAGATGGAGAACGAGTTTTGTGATTATGGTCTGATTCGATTCAAAATTGGTATGCGGGGATTTTCGGGGTCGGAGATTATGATTTTTTTGTCGAAATTCATAAATTCAAGATGGAGGACGAGTTTTGTGATTATGGTCCGATTCGATTCAAAATTGGTATGCGGGGGTTTTCAGGGTCGGAGATTATGATTTTTTTGTCAAAATTCACAAATTCTAGATGGCGGCCCCAAGATGGAGGACGAGTTTTCTTATTATGGTCATATTTGGGTGTTGGATATCAACATCTGTTGCCGAGGTGGAATCTACTACACACAAAAAAGACATATAAAATAAATATTTCTCTGTCAACACCTAATCAACTTCGTTAGAGTTAGACAACGAAATATCTTCAAATATATAGTTACGACACTGGGTCCGTTTTTATCAACATTACTCGATTAATATAATGTCCGTTTATAACACAACACAGTCATGCCACAAAACAACCTAACTACACAGAAGCCTAAGTCCGTCTTCCCGCCCAAACTTTATTTGAGAGCTAAGTGGTACATTTGTCAACGTCAAATTCAAAGATCCCGCTGGTTTCATTCGTATTTGCATGTCAAGTGTCCATTTTGATTTAGCTCTTCGCAGTGATTGTTAATAAATGTATTACAACTGAGAAGGAAACCCAGTATATATTTTCCAATCGAATAGATAACCAAATTGAAAAGTATGCTGAAAGTAGATGCGCCTAGAACTTCATTTAATTCAAATTTGCCACTAAAAAGTGACAGATGTACCACAGCAGAGAAGAAAGGAAAGGAAATTCGCCCCTTGAAGATCAAAGTGCCGTCTTTTACTCACGCTTCTGTGTAGTTAGGGTGTTCTGTGGTCATGCACTCTGACAATAAAATACTCAATAACATTTCACAACCAAAATGTACTGTGTACCGCACTGCACTAAATTCACCTTGAACTCACTACAACTGAATTACTACTTCTTGATGGAATATCTAATTCCTCCGGCGGTATTTTTTTTTTTTTTATGTTCTGGTTCCCACGAAAAGGGATATCCTGTAATGTTCAGAGAACATCGTGGGAACCAACGGAAAGAAGGTAGGAGTTGGTGTTCTTCTTAAATTTCTGGAGGTTGTATGCCTCGGGGAACACCTCCCTAGGCAATGAGTTCCAAAGCCTCGCTGTTCGTTGGATGAACGAGTCTTTGGAAAGTGATGTTCTGCAGGTCTCCAAAGTGACCACGAAGGGGTGTGATGACTGAACTTGACGGGTTAGTCTCGAAGAGACTGCCAAAGCAGGAACGATTGTTGATATTTCAGAAGAGCATCGCCCATGAAAATATCTATAAAATAGAGACAAATCGCCAACTTTTCTACGGTGTTCCAGACAAGTGAGCGAGTTTGTAAGCGAGGCATCACCGACGAGACGAATTGCCCTTTTTTGGACAGAATCCAATAGCCTCAGGATATGTTTAGGTGCCGCGCTCCAAATATGGGAACAGTATTCCAGGACAGGTCGGATCTGTGCCTTATAGATCATAAGCAGCTGAGTGGGGGTGAAATAGCTCTTGGCACGAAACAAAAAACCAAGTTTTTGGGATGCACTTTTGGCAATGGACCTCACGTGATTTTCCCAGAAAAGGTTATTGCTGATAGTAATACCAAGCATCGATGTGGATGACTTCAGTGGTATGGTTACTCCTGACAAAGTTATGTTAGGCACAGTGAGATCGGCTTTTTTAGAGAAAAGACATGCTTGTGTTTTGTTTGCATTGAATTCTACCAACTTATTAGATCCCCACTCGAGAATTGTTGCTAAGTTCATATTTATATTATTAACATATGCCCAACTCAATATTTTTTGACATTTAAAATTCTAACAATCCTCTAGAGTTCCAGAAAAAACTAAACAGTTTCGATTTTTTTAATCTGACACGTTGACCCAGTATCAACTCTATCTACTGAATATTTCCACGGACAAATTTATGGTATCAAAAAAATTCTTTATATCTGCTGTTTAATTGCAAATACCTAGGATAACAAATTCCTTCAAGCTCTCCTGAATCTGCATATATTCCAATCCGCTTGATGGCTTTTCCGTTACTATTTACATTCGCAGATAACTCGATTCAGATTATTCAGAAGGTAGTCTGCGTAATTAGGAGTATTTCATTTAGTAAAGTAGGCTCGAGTACGTTATACGTGTATAATAATGGAATTGTTTTGAAATTTTTCCATTTTTTCATTTAAAATGTGAAATTTTTTTCAACTACCGTTCTATATAAGAAGAAATTCTTCAGATCGACTACGAGGAATCACATAATGCCAAGGATTTGTTTTCATTCCTATCCTTCCTGGTGTTATTAACAATAATTTCATTCGAGATACCCATAATTATCATTGCTATGCATGTTGATTACTCAATAAATGCGGCAAATAACTGTTTCCTCTCTTCTTAGAATAACAACAGTCGTGGATATCGTGATATTCTTTCATTTCATTTTCAAACAGGTGTTTCTGATTACAGGAAATCTTCGTGATCGTGTGAGTTGACTATATGAAATTAATCGAGTCGCATTTATTTCTATGGATATTTTTGCCTCGATAACTTCTGCGAAGGTATTAATACTGGACCACTGAAATTTAATTTTTTTTTAATCTTCCTGTTTTGCAATAGTTTACTTAAGTCGTTCAATATACGGCGTTAGTAGCTCAGCGGTACGAGCGTTAGTCTTGTGCCCGACGTGGGTTCGACTCCCACACCCCATGGAATAAGTGATCACAGAGACCTGGACGTGCCGCAGAGATTCTGGCAAGACATGAGGTTTGAAGCCGAAAATGATATACGATTATCAAACCCATGGTCACCTATGCCTCATTAGTATGATGGCCAAAAACCCGACAGCACTCGGCACAAATCAAGCTCCAGAAAGTGCAGCGGGTATAGTCTACTCGACAAGTTCAAAATGGTCTAAAATAGAGATACTGCTCTTAAAATTATGTGCGATAGCTCATTGGATCCGGAATAACGCCTAAAAAAATGTGCCAGAAGCGTGTATTAGCACATAAAAAATTGCAAAAGTTATAAACAACTGAAGATGAAAAAAAAATATATTTCGTTTTTGCCTATATTTCATAAACTATTGATATTTAATAAATTTCACAAAAAGATTCTGAAAGGGGAGAAAATTCCCAATGAAAAACTCCATTATTTATAATTTTAATTTAACGCTGAAAATGGGCGACATTTTTAGGTTGCGCGCGCGGCGTCAAAAGCGAGTACGACACATTAATTAATTTATTTAAGGTATTAATTTTTTTTTTTATTTGAAAAAATCATGGTGTATTCGGAACATTATAAATAAATTATTCCCGTTGGAAATTTTACTTGAAGTTGATTTTTCAACAAGTTAAACAATTGTTAACTAACAAAATTTTCTCGAACTTCTGTCCTAATTGTAAATGAAAAAATTTTTTAAATAATTGTCGTAAAAAATTTTCGCTTCGTAGAGCCTTTCTTATATACATACTCAACAAGATCACGCCATAAAAGTTAAAAAAATATTCATACTTTGTTTATAATAATTTTTGTACTTAAAAAAAAATTAAAAAATCCAAGTAATGTTAAAAATTTTTTTTTTCTTAATCATCATATTATCGTTTTTTTATTAATACAAGATATAAATTGATTTGCAAAATTTTTAATTTTTTTAACATTGATTATTTCAATATTTTTAATTTTTTTTTCTTCATTATATTACAAATATTATGATTTTTGAAAAAAATATTCCTTTATAACAATTTTTAATTGTTTATAATCGTTTTTTTTATATTTCTATTGTTTAAATAATTAGTTACACAATTTTTTTTTCTAAGAATCCTAATTGACAGTCCTCTATAAAGTAACAAAAAAATATTTTTTTTTATCAACAATTCCATTGTTTATTAACTTACCAATTTGTTATAATTTTTTTTTTAACTTTGTTAGGTTCTTTTTCTGGAACTTCTAAAATTTACAAAAACAACCATATATAACAAAGTATAGAAAAACTTTTTTTCCAAATTTTGATTGTACTTTGGGAATTGGAATTGGGAAAAATTGGGAATTTTTTTTTCTATACCTTGTTATATATGGTTGTTTTCGTAAATTTCAGAAGTTTCAGAAAAAAAATCTAACAAAGTTAAAAATTTGTTTATAACAAATTGGTAAGTTAATAAACAATGGACACCCGGATGGAACGAAGTTCCTTTCGATTAATTAGTGAAGGAATTGTAATATTTTTTTTTTTCAAGTTATAATAATTTTTTTTTTATTATTAACAAATATAATGTAATATAAACTAATCAGTAGGCTCAATTTTAGTACATACCATTCATATTTAATATTAAAAAATTTGTTTTAAATTTATTGAAGTTATGACGCGTACACTTGCTAAACACACAATAATGGAGAGATTATAACGCGTATGACTCGGTTAGCACAATAGTAAAGAGAGGTTATAATGCGTACTTCTAAAATACATAAGCATTTATTATTGTCTGTATAAAATCTCTCTTACCTAACTCCATCAGCAATATCGGAACTTGTGCAGAAACACTGTCAGGATTCATTATTGTTATTATTTTTATTATTATTTATTATGTACAAAAACCTGTATACTCAACAAAATAATCGTCCGACACCACACTGTTCAATGCGAAAGAGAAAGAAGAAACGAGGATAGCTTTCTATGAGAGAGAGAGAGAGAGAGAGAGAGAGAGACAGAGAGAGAAACACGCGCACGCCGCACGGCTTACCACTATAGCAAAAAGTGTCGTTACAACTTTTGGTCTTAATTTATTCCGTCTAGCCCCCGTTCGCAACGTGCGATAAGGAACTTCGTTCCAAAAAAAAATTGTTACTTTATAGAGGACGGTCAATTATAATTTTTGGAAAAAAAAAATTCTAAACTAATTACTTAAACAATAGAAATATAAAAAAAAACGATTATAAACAATTAAAAATTGTTATTAAGGAAAATTTTTGGAACGAAGTTCCTTATCGCGCGTTGCGAAAGGGGGCTAGACGGAATAAATTAAGACCAAAAGTTGTAACGACACTTTTTGCTGTAGTTGTAAGCCGTGCGGCGTGCGCGTGTTTCTCTGTCTGTCTCTCTCTCTCTCTCTCTCATAGAAAGCAAGCCAGTTATTTTCGTTTTAAATACAGCAGCATTTCGCATTGAACAGTGTGGTGTCGCGACGATTATTTTTGTTGAGTGTATACAGGTTTTTGTACATAATAAATGATAAAAAATAATAACAATAATGAATCCTGACAGTGTTTCTGCACAAGTTCCGGATATTGCTGATGGAGTTAGGTAAGTAGAGATTTTATACAGACAATAATAAATGCTTATGTATTTTTAGCAAGTACGCATTATAACCTCTCTTTACTATTGTGCTAACCAAGTCATACGCGTTATAATCTCTCCATCATTGTGTGTTTAGCAAGTGTACGCGTCATAACTTTAATAAATTTAAAAGCAAATTATATTTTAATGTTACAATATGAATGCGTATGTACTAAAGTTGAGCCTACTGATTAAGTTTATATTACATTATATTTGTTAATAATAAAAAATATATATAGATATTCTGAAAAGGCCCTAACTCTTTTGAGTTAGGGCCTTTTCAGAATATCTATCAGATGAAGTTTGTAGTTAGTTAGTGAAAACTTGGAGAAAGTATTCCTACAATTTTGAAAGGAATCAACTCCTTAAATAAGTTTCAAGAATAGCAAAATCCAGTATTGAGAGAAAATTACGTCGTTTACTCTATAGAATATTTCCCTCAAATTCAAGAATTGGGGGTCCCTGGTCTACTTAGCTTTAAGGCGTTCGGTCACTTTGTGTTTGAATTGGAAAGTGGATTTTCGTAAAAAACTATCAATCTCGAATCGATATGCCCCCCAACTAATGACTGAGTTTGAGAAGGCAGTAGACTCTGGGCTGCGCGTATGCTATGCAGGTGTGTATCCCATCGCAGACAGTCGAGAGACGTGCGACTCGAGATCTTCTACGCGAAGGTAATAACCTTTAGAGGCCGGCGCGCGAGCAAGAAACTTTTGCCGCCGCCGGTGCATGCGCGCTCGTCTTATGCAAGAAGTGTGCGCGACGCACGAACGGCCGAATCACAGATGCGTGATGTGGCTGGCACAAGGGAAATGCGCGCCATTCACCGAGACCGGACTTGTCAAAGGGCATCTCGCAAGTTATATTCTTAGATATATATAGGTACCTTTATAGAATAGAATAGAATAGATTTTATTGGTCCATTCAAGAGAACTTTGACAAGTTATAGGACAAGTCACGAAAAAACTCATATAAGTAAAAAGATACAAATTTGTAACTTTAACAAAGTCAAAGCATAATATATACAAACAAATACATATACTTATACTAATATATACACATATACAGTGCTAGTCAAAAGTCCCCTCCCCCCCTCGTATCTTTTGAACGGGTATACTTATAATAATGAAATTTGGAGGGTGAAAATAAACGGATGTAGGCTTCTCAACTGGTCATAACAGGTGACGCAATAGTCATAAATGACGTCACAAGGCCACTGTGACCAATAATTTTAAATGGGACCCTATGGCAAGTGACAGCTCGTTTGAAAGGTATTGAAAATACCTATTCAGTCATACCAATTTTGTTTGGGTTTCGGCTGATTTTGATTGATAAATTGAAGAAATACGAAAATTATAGTTTCGCATTTAATTAATAAAGATTTAAGAACCAGTTCTTATAATAAGTGTTCAAAATGTGCTCCATCTACTTCCTGGCAGTAATGCATCCTATTGCTAAACTCTTGTCGTACTCGTCCCAGTGTGTCAGCAGAAATTGCCCTACATTCTTCAACAATTCGTTGTTTCAGAATGGCAATACTTCAGGTGCTGTAGCGTAAACCTTAGATTTCAAGTACCCCCATAGAAAAAAATCTAATGGTGTAAGTTCCGGTGACCGAGCTGGCCATTCGATCGAACCTCGTCGTCCAATCCATCTACCACGATATTCTTCATCTAGGTAACGTCTTACTGCACCGTAATAGTGTGCAGGAGCACCATCTTGTTGAAACGTTATTTCCAAGTTGTCGAATTCATCTGGATTATCTTCTAGAATTTCAAGAATTAACGCCTCAATATCATTTTGTAACATCTCCAGATACAATTCACCGGTTAAGTTAGCATTGAGAAAAAGAGGCCCAACTATGTGGTTTCCCAAAATACCTGCCCAAACATTTACTTTTCTGGAAATTGAGTATGTTTTTCACGAAAGATGTGAGGATTTGTGTCACTCCAATACCTCACATTTTGAGTGTTAACATTCCATTGAGAAAGAAAGTACTTTCGTCACTAAAACAAATTGTCTGTATGTAGCCTGGTTGTTGGTTCATTTTATTGGACATAGTTTCACAGAATTCTAGTCTTCGGTCGGGGTCATCATCTGAAAGTTGGTGCACCATTTTTAATTTGTATGGATGAAATTTGTTTTTAGCCAACACCCTATGTACTGTCCTTTGACTGACTCCACAGATAGACGCAACTTGGGCTGTGGAAGAAGTAGGGTTTACTACCATTTCTCCAATTATGTCAATTTTTTTGTCATCACTAATTGTTGGTCGACCAGATCGTTTGGCATCTTGAACACTACCTGATGCTTCAAACTTCCGAAGAAGCTCCCTCAAATAAACCCTCGATATAGGGCGATCGGGGTACCTCTCATTAAACAGTCGTTCCGCTGCATGGAAATTGTTTCTACATTCACCAATTATTAAGATAGCTGCTACTTTGTCGGCTACAGTACGTACCATTTTGCCTATGTAAACACTTAAACGTCTCGTTAAACAATAGCTTAGGTAAATTTTCAAGGTATAAACACTTTGACAAGTAGAGAATTCAAAAACGTCAACCTTTTTGACAATTAACCAGAGGCGTACTTTAAAATCTTTATTAATTAAATGCGAAACTATAATTTTCGTATTTCTTCAATTTATCAATCAAAATCAGCCGAAACCCAAACAAAATTGGTATGACTGAATAGGTATTTTCAATACCTTTCATACGAGCTGTCACTTGCCATAGGGTCCCATTTAAAATTATTGGTCACAGTGGCCTTGTGACGTCATTTATGACTATTGCGTCACCTGTTATGACCAGTTGAGAAGCCTACATCCGTTTATTTCCACCCTCCAAATTATTTCATTATTATAAGTATACCCGTTCAAAAGATACGCGGGGGGGAGGGACTTTTGACTAGCACTGTATATAAATATACACTGTGTCCGTAAAGTATGGAACAAATTCATTTTTAGCTAAACAGGTCATTTTAAGAAATAATCCTGAAACACGTCGATTTTTGATGTTAATTTACCGTATTTTAAAATAATAATCTAATATACAGGGTGAATTACGTTCGAGTAATGACGTCACCGTCATTTTTTTTAAATGGAACACCCCCATTTTGTCTCAATTTTCGGATTACTCTAGCTGAGCTGATTCTAAAAATGTATCACATGTTGATTCCAATTGGTACAGGGTGGACAAAAATACAATAGTTTTGTGTGTGCTCATAAAGTAACGCGTAACATTCTTTATTAGGTAAATTAACAATATTATCAAAAATACTTATTGTCTAGCGGACAGAATATGCTGGAATACATGACTTTATAAATGTTCGAACTGCAGCCCTTGCTGTATTTGACAGTAACCCAAACGGTGTACAAATTTTTGTTGAACCTTGTGTATGGTTTCTTGCGTAATATTGTTTATTTCTGTTCGAATTTTCTCTTGTACATCTACAATATTTGCTGGTTTCGTTTTATAAATAACATTCTTCAGATGGCCCCACAGAAAATAATCCAAAGGATTTAAATCTGGTGACCTCGCTGGCCATTCAGTGGGTCCACGTCTACCAATCCACCTGTTCGGAAAAATTTCATCTAGGTACCTTCTAACATCTACAGCATAATGTGGAGGTGCACCATCCTGTTGAAACCATAAACTTTCATCAAAACCTCCAGGATTACGTCTGCTGGGAAACAAATTACGTAAAGTAGGTACGAGATACCCCCTTAAAAACTCAAGGTACGTTGCCCCGTTTAAATTACCTTCGAAAAAGTAGGGTCCGATGATTCGATTTCGTACAATTCCAGCCCATACATTTACCTTTTGAGGGTATTGTGTATGATGCTCACGCATCCAGTGGGGGTTTTCTTTTGCCCAGTATCTACAATTCTGACGGTTAACCTCACCATTTAACATGAAAGTGGACTCATCAGAAAAATAATGTTTTGTATCAGAGAGGGTCTCGGTGACATTTATCCATCATTTCTTCGCAAAATTGGAGTCTTCTATCGGGATCATCTTCGTTTAATTCTTGCACAAGTTTGATTTTATAAGGATGCCATTTTTCAAGCTTCAATAGTTTGTGTACCGTTGTTTTGCTAACACCGATATAGCGACTAACTTACGAACAGAAGTGTGCGCATCTTCTTCAAAACTCAGTAAAACATCTAATGCTGTATCAGCATTTGCAGGGGGACGACCTGATTTGCGTACATTTTCAACATTACCAATTTCTCGAAATTTCGTTTCAATCTTACTGACTGTTGAACGCGTTATAGGTCTTTCTGGATATTTATCATTAAACAAATTGCACACTTCCATCTGAGTTCGCGATCTGTCTCCATACCCAATCATCATAATTATTTCAATTCTTTGTTTTACACTTAACTCCATTTCTACTTCCAATTAAATCTAAGCAATCATTCGAATATTCACGAATACCAAAAATATTGTAGTACTAAACTGTCACTGAACATTAATAAATTACTAAACAAATAATGACATTTCCCAAAAAAGTAGACGAGACTATGTTTTTTATAAATAGATAAGAAATATTTTTTGTCATATTCTGTCTGCTAGACCACAAGTACCAAACATGTTTGGAAACAGCTCATTTTTATTACTCTAAACATGTAGCAAACTACGGGGTGTTACATTTAAACCAATTGCCGCTAGACAATAAGTATTTTTGATAATATTGTTAATTTACCTAATAAAGAATGTTACGCGTTACTTTATGTGCACACACAAAACTATTGTATTTTTGTCCATCCTGTACCAACTGGAATCAACATGTGATACATTTTTGGAATCAGCTCAGCTAGAGTAATCCGAAAAATTGAGACAAAATGGGGTGTTCCATTTAAAAAAAATGACGGTGACGTCATTACTCGAACGTAATTCACCCTGTATATTAGATTATTATTTTAAAATACGGTAAATTAACATAAAAAATCGACGTGTTTCAGGATTATTACTTAAAATGACCTGTTTAGCTAAAAATGAATTTGTTCCATACTTTACGGACACAGTGTATATATACACATACACAAACATACACACATATTGCACATTTAAAAACATTCAAAAATTCAGACAGAATAAAACGACTCTATTTAAAATAATCAGTGAACTCATCAATATTGTAAGGACTTATATCTAACATAAGCAACTTGATATTATATTTGAAATGGTCCAACTTGGTAAATCTTTTATATTCATTAGGTAATATATTATACAGCCTAAGGCCCATTATTTGGTATGATTTTTGACACAATGATGTACGATTTCTTGGAATATGTAGATCATTTTTTATTCTTGTATTGTAATGATGTACCGATTCATTTTTCATGAACTTATCTAGATTTTTGTGTATATACATCAATAGTTCAACAATAAATAAACCATAAACCGTGAGAATATTATACTCTCTGAATAGTCTTCGACAGGAAGTTCTTGAAGATACGTTAGCAATGTTTCTTAATATTCTTTTTTGTGTTATGAAAATATCTTTCATAGAAGACGAGTTACCCCAAATTAAAATACCATATATCAATCTTGACTGAATTTGACCATAATAAAATAATAGTAATGCTTGTTTATCCAGAACATTTCTTAAAACTCTAATTTGATAACACTTGCTATTCAGATTCTTCATGAGATTTACGCAATGAGTGGTGAATGAGAGATTAGAATCAAAATCTATTCCTAAAAATTTAACACAGTTTGATTGTTCTACTGATTCATTATTTATATTTATATCTATTCCGGTGGTACTATTACGATGACGGTTTTGAAAAGACATATATTGAGTTTTGCATGGGTTTAGGAATAAAGAATGGCTGGATAACCAGTCATAAAGACTCTGGAGAGTGGAGTGAATTGTATCCTGTAGAATACACTCATACCTTTCACGAAACAAAAGTTATGTGTCGTCAGCATATAAACAAGAGAAGGCTTTTGGTGAAATTACAGGCAAATCATTAATATAAAGCACAAATAAAACCGGACCCAGAACAGAGCCCTGGAGTACTCCAATTTCATTGGGCATATATGTCGATACGAACTGATTTTGAATATTTTCTTTTCTATGATTTATTTTGACACTTTGAGTACGATTTCGAAGATACGATTCGAACCAATCATGAGTTTTTCCTCTAACTCCAGAATTGTATAGTTTTTGCAATAAAAGCTCATGTTGCACGCAGTCAAACGCTCGACTCATATCACAGAATACAGCTGTAGTAATTTCATTTGCTTCCACACCTTCCAAAGTTTTTTCATAAAGAGAGTGTATAGCGGTCTTTCGAATACATGTAATCATCATGATGACATGGATGTTGGTATTTTTGGGGGATCTTCGTTCTAGAATCGCTTGGTACAAATATTTCGAAATTCAGATCGATAGCTCCACGGTTTTTATCTGAATTACTCGAAAACGATATAGACCAGGGCTGAAGCCTTTGAAACTGGTAAAAAGTTGAAAAAAATAATAGTAGGATGAAACCCATTGGAAAAGGAAGAGAATATAACAAAAATGAAGGAAAAAATAATTTACGGGCGATCTGAGGTCGGGAAGTGGAAGGGGGTGAGTTTTTAAGGGTAAAAAACGGTTTATCTCGATTTCCGGCAAAACAACGAGTCTTATGGAAAAAAGTTAAATGGCAAAGTTGTAGGTAATAAAAAGATCTAAAACTTTTGTATCCACTCTTTTTTCACATAACCCCAAAATTTATGTGAAAAATGAAAAAGCCATCAACATCGAGCTCATGAAATATCTGGAAGACTCAGGAATTGTCAACGATAGGCAATATGGCTTCCGCCATCAGAGATCAACTGGTGACCTGCTCGCTTACGTCTCACATATATGGCAGCATCTATTGGAAAGTATGGAGAAACTTTAGCTGTGGCATTAGATATCTCCAAGGCGTTCGATCGAGTTTGGCACCAGGGACTCCTCGCCAAGCTTCCGTCTTATGGCTTGCCCCCTCAGCTGTGTTCTCTGCTTGCTAGTTTTCTCTCAAACAGGTCTCTCCATGTAGTGGTCGATGGAGTTTCATCTGACACTCTACTCATAAATGCTGGTGTTCCGCAAGGATCTATTCTCGCACCAACACTATTTCTACTTCACATCAACGACCTGTTGAAAGCAACTTCATGTCCAGTACACAGCTTTGCCGATGATAGTACCCTCCATACCGCTTTCTCTTCCAGGGCCCCTATATCAGCCCGTGAAACCAGAAATGAACGAGGAAGAAATGTTAATAATATAAATATGGACTTAGCAACAATTCTCGAGTGGGGATCTAATGACTTGGTAGAATTCAATGCAAACAAAACACAAGCAGGTCTTTTCTCTAGAAAAGCCGATCTCACTGTGCCTAACATAACTTTGTCAGGAGTAACCATACCACTGAAGTCATCCATATCGATGCTTGGTATTACTATCAGCTATAACCTTTCCTGGGAAAATCACGTGAGGTCCATTGCCAAAAGTGCATCCCAAAAACTTGGTTTTTTGTTTCGTGCCAAGAGCTATTTCACCCCCACTCAGCTGCTTATGATCTATAAGGCACAGATCCGACCTGTCCTGGAATACTGTTCCCATATTTGGAGCGCGGCATCCTGAGGCTATTGGATTCTGTCCAAAAAAGGGCAATTCGTCTCGTCGGTGATGCCTCGCTTACAAACTCGCTCACTTGTCTGGAACACCGTAGAAAAGTTGGCGATTTGTCTCTATTTTATAGATATTTTCATGGGCGATGCTCTTCTGAAATATCAACAATCGTTCCTGCTTTGGCAGTCTCTTCGAGACTAACCCGTCAAGTTCAGTCATCACACCCCTTCGTGGTCACTTTGGAGACCTGCAGAACATCACTTTCCAAAGACTCGTTCATCCAACGAACAGCGAGGCTTTGGAACTCATTGCCTAGGGAGGTGTTCCCCGAGGCATACAACCTCCAGAAATTTAAGAAGAACACCAACTCCTACCTTCTTTCCCTTGGTTCCCACGATGTTCTCTGAACATTACAGGATATCCCTTTTCGTGGGAACCAGAACATAAAAAAAAAAATAACCAAGTTTTTGGTTTTTTATTTTTATCTTTCCCAAAAAAAAATTTTTCTCACGAAATTTGGTGAAAACTCACCTTTTTATGTCCCAAACACACTGTAATTTTTTTGATTTGAAATATTTATTTTTTCACCTTATTTTGACTTAATATCGAAAAAGCATCCCAATTTTCAATCAAAAATTCTCCCGTCAAAATATCAGCTTTTTTAAAAAGCTCGGAGGGCTTTTTGTTCGTTGAAATCTCTACTTTCTGATGGTATGAAAAATAAATATATTACTATGGTAAATGTTCTCAGAAAATGCAAAGAAACGTAAAGTTAATATTTAATGAGACATCTACAATATTTTGAGAAAGTTGTAGAATCTTTAAATTATATGCGTATATGCCTATTTATTGCTATTTTAAGATAACTTATATACCTGAGTGACCTACGGAAAATTTAAGCCCATCAAAAGGTATTTCATAGAGAAGTGGGGAAGGGGGTAGGAGGGTCTGGGCCTTGCTACCTGTTATTTCTTTGCATTTTCTGAGAACATTTACCATAGTAATGTGTATTTTTTTTATACCATCAGAAACTAGAGATTTCAACGAACAAAAAGCCCACCGACTTTTTTTAAAAAGCTGATATTTTGACGGAAGAATTTTCGATTGAAAATTAGGGTGCTTTTTTGATATTAAGTCAAAATAAGGTGAAAAAATAAATATTTTAAATCAAAAAAATGACAGTGTGTTTGGGACATAAAAAGGTAAGTTTTCATCGAATTTCGTGGATAAAAAAGTTTTTTTGTAAAAGATGAAAATAGAAAACCAAAAACTTGGTTATTTGAATTTTTTACATACATTTTGAGGTTATGTGAAAAAAGTGTGAATACAAAAGTTGTAGATCTTTTTATTACCTACAACTTTTTTCCATAGGACTTGTAGTTTTGCCGAAAATCGAAATAAACCATTTTTTACCCTTAAAAACTCACCCCCTTCCACTTCCCGACCTCAGATCGCCCGTAAATTATTTTTCCTTTCATTTTTGTTATATTTTCTTCCTTTTCCATTGGGCTTCATCCTACTATAATTTTTTTTGGTCTCAAAAATTATCGACCCCGGTCTGATAGTCACTGTTTAATGAGGTGACGATATGGGAAAAACAACAAATTCAACTGTGATATTTAATCCACCTTCATCATAACATACATTTATCATTTCCAAGTTCTTGCGTTTTCAATACGAATCAAACGCCTTGTGCACAAGAATGCAGGAAGTATTTAAATTCATATTAGGTTTCATGTAATAACCGTACGAATTATAAACCAAACAAAGAACTGGATTTTGTCGTGATTGTTGGGTCAGCAGAACTGCTCATTTGTGCCATTGAAGAAAATCGTGGAGAGAAAATAAGTTCGGCGAGCCCCCTTCAATAATAATAATAATGTACGTAATATTTTCTACTTGATATTTAGAGCCTCATTATTTTCATAAAAGATGAATATGAATCCTTGAGCTCTCCATTGACCAATCAATATCCATTTATATGGAAGTTTGCATGGATTGTCAGTAGTAATATCACTAGTGACTGAATTTTCGCGATAAGTCTGTCGATTTATTTCTAAACGAAACTGAGTTGCTTGAAAACACCACGAGTCCGCAGGACGAGTGGTGTTTTCTCTAACCAACTCAGTTGAGTTTAGAAATAAAAGACAGACTTATGAGATAAATTCAATCACGAGTGGTATTTTATTAGACTATTTCACGAACAAAGTGAAAGTCAAAAAATTTTAATTCGGCGGAATGAGAGGAAGAAATTTAATATTAATAATTAATTCAAATCTAATTATAATCATGAAATATTTATTTTAACATAAACAATTTGTTTTAATCTTCATTTGTTACCTATAACAATATAGTATATTAAAGTATAAGTGGATAAAAAGGGCTTTAAAACACGCGCGATTTTTCGAGCACGACGGCGCAGCCGGAGTGCTCGAAATAGAGCAAGTGTTTTTAAGACCAGTTATTCACGAATACTTTACGTTATTTTTTTTTATTTGTGTACTTTGAAATCATATATACTGGTATTATTACTACAAAAAATAGAAATAAGAACTAATAATGCAAGAAGGTTGAATTCGTGATGTGACATCAGTATACATTTCGTTGTCATGGAAATGAGAAAAACATTCATTTGCAATTTGTTACCAAAGATCAATATTTGTTGTCACCAGAGCTCAAAAATGAATTATTCTAATATCGATTTTTTGAATAGTGAGGCAGAATCGCGGTTAATACCGCGAAAATTCAGTGATATATATAAAATAGAATATGAAAAGTTCATCAAATGGATGGAGGAGCACATATAAATGAACGAATTGTGAGTAATATTTTATATGACATTACAAGGTACTCCTGTCAGATCAATAATCAAAAATTTGTCATTTAGACTTCATGTTTCTCGATTTGTTGATGTTGTCATGGTTACCTTTAAAAAACGCGCGTTTTTTAAAGTTCGATTTAAACACGCTGAGGCGTGTTTTAAATGGGTAAAAAGGGGCACCAATAAAAAAATAGTATATTAAAGTATAAGTGGATAAAAAGGGCTTCAAAACACGCGCGATTTTTCGAGCACGACGGCGCAGCCGGAGTGCTCGAAATAGAGCAAGTGTTTTTAAGACCAGTTATCCACGAATACTTTACGTTATTTTTTTTTATTGGTGCACTTTGAAATCATATATATTGGTATTATTACTACAAAAAATAGATATAAGAACTAATAATGCAAGAAGGTTGAATTCGTGATGTGACATCAGTATACCTTTCGTTGTCATGGAAATGAGAAAAACATTCATTTGCAATTTGTTACCAAAGATCAATATTTGTTGTCACCAGAGCTCAAAAATGAATTATTCTAATATCGATTTTTTGAATAGTGAGGCAGAATCGCGGTTAATACCGCGAAAATCCAGTGATATATATAAAAAAGAATATGAAAAGTTCATCAAATGGATGGAGGAGCACATATAAATGAACGAATCGTGAGTAATATTTTATTTGACGTTACAAGGTGTCAGTCAGATCAATAATCACAAATTTGTCATTTAGACTTCACGTTTCTCGATTTGTTGATGTTGTCATGGTTACCTTTAAAAAACGCGCGTTTTTTAAAGTTCGATTTAAACACGCTGGGGCGTGCTTTAAATGGGTAAAAAGGGGCACCAATAAAAAAAAAAAATTTTTTTATGAACACGAACATAATATATTATTCTCGACTATAATTATTATAAATGGTGCAATTGTAAAATTTTTTAATAGGGGGATACAATGTATTGTTGGTATTATTACTTGATGTACTTGGAGTACTCCTAAAAGTATTCACTATATTCTGATGATGTTCAGCACTAACATGTAAATACGGTTTCATCGAGTTCGAACTTCCATGTCCAGTAATTTTCATAGCTTGTTGTTCACTAACGCCGGATTGTAGTAACTGACTAACTGCAGTGGCACGATTAGAGTGATTTATTATTTTTAGTTTTTTAGTGTCTAATCCTATCTTTTCTGCAGAGAGTTTTGTCCATTTTGATATTGTATTAATACCAATAGATTCTTGTACCAATTATTATTATATTCATTCCACTTGCCATTCACTGTCAGAAAAGTCTGTCATTGGTAATAATTCCCCTTTTCGATATAAGTTTCCGATATAATCTCACAGGACACATTTCAGGATTTTTCAAATTTTGAGTAAGCCATTTAGTATCTGCACAGTTTTTATCACCACCCTTGGCGGGTTTTGGAGAGAGAATATCGGGTTATATGCAATTCTGTTTGTTAAACAGTCTTTGTTGTCAGTCTCTTCCTTGAAAAAATGTAACATGGAAAAAGTTGCTTCGTGACCTCTCCAAGCTAGTTCAACTGCAGCTATATAAAAAAACTTCTTTTGGATTCCCTCTGGCGTGTCTTCGTCCCATTGTAAGCACATATTTCTATATTCGTCTGAAGTCATAGCGACAGAACTCATTTTCTTTTTTTCGGGTACAGCTTGCAACAATTTTCTCTTAGTATCTCGAGCCGCCCTCGCCTCCTTGAACATTTTATCTTTGAAGGGATCAATATGTCTCTGATACAAAAATATTTTTCTTGTACTAATTTTGCAGTAGTGTTCCATATGGTTTCAATAACACTCTCCTTGTAATCACTACCATCAATTTTCCGCATATTGAAAGCCCAGTCTTTTAGAATGAATGCTAATCTCCGGTGGCTATTTACTACATCTAATTTGTAGTTGCGTTCCGCACAGGAACGTCATAAATTAGTCTCCATTTATAAGATTTTGATTTTTTTGTGTTACTGGGTATATTTTCTTTAACATTTTAGTTTATTACTTCGTTTGAAATAGCACCGAAGCGACTCATTTTGACGTTTGCAGCTACAATTATTTTTGGTCAAACTTTGCATTGCGATCCGTATCCATGATAACGTCGTTGAAAACACGATGCTGATAGACCAATCAGAATTGAAAGACAGCTGGTGTTTTCGCGATAATACAAGCTGTCTTTGGTTTTTGATTGGTCAGATTTTGTGAAAATACCAAGGTGCGTGGAATAGTCAGGTGAATATCATTCAACGTTCTGCGTGGTATTTGCTAGGAAAGTAGTTGTTTTCGCCTGTCGGTCTACCAATTGTGTTTCAATTTATATTGAACCTTTTGTGAAGACGACTTTTTTGTGCTTTATGCATTTCATTTCTTATTTTCTCTCCCTTCATATGGCTTTTTCTTTCATTAATAGATATTTGTTTAAAGAGTGAAAAGTAATATATTTCTCGAAAGTGACACTCGATGATCACTCACTTTTTTCTCTAATATATAGATTTTTTTTCAACAATGAGATGTATCATGTATTCATTTCCTTCCTTAGGCTGTCTATATTATTTCTATTCAAGATCCTCATAGTCCTTAAATTTTCCCAAACATCTCACAGAGAGATCATATTGCTTTGATATTTCTTGCAGCAAATTCAAAGTTACATCTGCAGTCTCTTTGATCTCAGACATATTCGGCATATCACTGTCTTTCATTTTACTTTAAACTCAAACCGAGTTAAATTCAATCTTGTTTGCACTTTGGAGTTAGCAATTTTAGAGGGTACTTATTTACTGGTTACTATTGAGGACGCCCATTTTAACCGCGAAACCAACAAGGAGGAGGTTCTCTAGTCGACGCGATATTTTTTTTTTATGTATGATCACGTATAACTTTTACTGAGACGTCCGATTCCGATTAGTTTTTTTTTCAGTGGATAGGGTGTACTTCGAAGTTGGTCCCATTTGAATTCAAAAGATAACATTCACCCCTAAGGGTAGCAAAATGAAGGATATTGATCACTCCCCCTCTGAATGCTGGTCCGTTAACCGATCCTATATCAGGCATAACTTTGTACTGGGTTCTTAGATTTGGATGATTCTTTTTTCATTAGAAAGGGTATACCTCACATCTGCCTTACACCTGCGCAGGGGCACCGAAGGTTGGACGACCCTTTCCCTACACAAACAACCCTGGGGAACTTCCAGTTGAAGAAGACCCAACACCGATAGCGGGTATGGAAGTCGAGGAGATTCCAGTTGAATCACACTCGGCACCAGAAACCTAAACCCAACGAGGAGGGATCAGCAGATGGTCGAACACCTACTGAGAAACTCCCGGAAACAGAGTGGATTCCAAAGCCATTTGGTAAAATGGAAACCAAAATTCTTCAGCTCATCAAAACCCAGGACATGGGGATAGATACTGAAGAATGGCTTGTCATCAAGAGACAAGACGAGGCCTCGGGTCTAACTCTTGTCTTTCAATCTTCGACTGTGACGCCCTGAGTGGTGGGCGACGCAGGATCTTTGGAGGGATCGGCCCGGAAACGGGCATGAATCCGAAGAGCCTTATCGGCGGGCTTCTAGACCTATAGGGCACAAACCTGTTTGAATGAGGAACCACTGACGACAGAGTGATACAATAGACCCCAGCTGGTCGCAGTGTCAAGGAAGCTAAGTGCCAGCCCTGTCTCTGGCTCGTCAGCCTTAAACCAACCAACCAACCATACCTCATAGTTGATCATATTCGGATTTCAGATGGAATTATCCACCTTTACGGGTAGAAAATAGGGAACAATTGATTTTCACTTGTGAACATTGGCACATATGTAGTTGACAATGACAGATCGCTAATGTCATTATTTTTTGTTCTCCTACATCCGTCACAATCATTATATTCTATGAGAGGATGGAATGATATACAAAGTAAGGAAATAAACCAACAGAACGTCAAAAATAATTTATATTACAACAAATGTAAAAGTAGATAATCACATTATTTGACTGGTAATAGTTAGATAAGGTGGATAAGTAGGTATTTTGGAGTAATTAAAACAAGTAGGTAGTAATTAGTAGATTCCTGCAACAAAAATTGAAAAAAAAAACTTTCTAACAAAAAATAAAACCGACGAAATACGGAACTGAAAAGTAAAAATAAAACAAACCTTCTCAGTTTCAATAACTAAGCTCTAAACTAATGTAAGTAACTAATTTTTAGTCGGCCAACCAGACAATCAACGAAGATCATTAGAAATTCTTCAAAATTATCAGAATGTCACCGCGCAACTCGATGCCATCATTTTACCTTACCTAATTCATTTGTCAAGCACAAAATATATAATATAATGATAATATATTGTTATGTTATGAAAAACCAGTTATATATTTTAAAAAAAAAAACCCACAAAAAATTATTATTTAATAGCTATTAGTTTCAAGAGATTGTTTTACATAAGTTCTATTTCCTTAAGCCTCTGTATAATATGAATAGATAAAATATCCAAATACTATAAACAACCCAATTTCATACACTGTCATAATGATTACAACCCATAATTGTTCAAAAGACAACAAAGGTCTAGATTTACAAAATAATCCTGAATAAATGTGATCCACAAAATTATAACTAAGAACAACGTATATGAAATTGTATATAACTAAAAAGTAGCCAATGGTAGAACAGCAAACTTCTTGATGACAATAACCAATCAGGGAACAGATGGTCAAATGAGAGATTTGAAATTGTAAGAAAATAAGAACGAGAAAGTGTCAGAGACAATTATCACTGAAATTGTATATAGTTTATAAGAAAGTAAAATAGTTGTATTTATAAGTTTTGACAAATCACCCCAAACGGTGAAAATGTGACAATATGTGCGCGAATTCAAAAATTCAAATCGAAAGGGTACCCAAGCGGACAACAAACAAAGCCACAGGAGATCGAAAATAATTTGAAACGAATGCCACGTTTTATTTGGGAGAAAAAGAAATTCATTAATTTCAACATAATAAGCAGAAAACCAACATTACCTTATTTGTACACCATATACAAGTATTCCAAAGCTGATATTTGGATTGGTATGGTTTTCTTTTGATATTGGAGTTCCTGAGGCAATTGGAGTGAAAAGGGGATCCAAATTCTGGGTGTATCTTGAACAGCGACAGTTCCAGACAGGTATAAACTTTCCTAGTGCACATTCCGGATTGAACAATTTCACTAATAATGCATATTCCATCAGAAGAACTTTATTTCACTTGATTTTGAACTATTAAAGAAATTTTCACTTTCAAGGTAAAGTGAGGTTTGCTATTTATCCATGACCTGTTTCATGATTATCCATGAATATTTGTAGATTCAACCTTAGCATAAGTTATCTATCGTAGGCCAGGTATATTTAAGTCTTCCTGAATAAAGGAAATAATTGCTTTTGATACTTTGTTGTTTTGTTTTCTACAATGATCAACAATTATATTTATGACCATTGAATAGATTGAAATTTGACATTAAGTGGCTAGTGGCTCAATTGCTGAACCGGCTATCTGAGACAAAGAGGTGTACAACTGAGCTGTGGTAAAGAAAGTGATAACAATTGGCAGCAACGTGACGAGAGAGAACAGTGACGTCAGCTGGCAAATATTATTCATTGTAAAACATATTATATAGGGCGAAAATACCTATCTATATCATAACAATTTGGCTCACAAAGAAGAGCAAAAATTATTAGCAATCTTTATTTTATATAAAAACAATAATATTGCAATATCAATATATATATATATTATATATATATATATATATATATATATATATATATTATATCCGCTAACCCATTTCCCGTTATGCGGTTATCCCGTTATCCAATTTCCTGTTATCCCATTATCCAATTTCCGTTATCCCGTTGTCCAATTTCCTGTTATCCATTATCAGTTTCCCGTTATCCCGTTATTGCAAATAATAGCAAAAGGAATAGCGCAAAATATTCTCCGTGAAATAATTTTCATGGCGATCAGTTGAACGGTATATAAATTGATGCGCTGCAACGCCATCTAGTGGCAAACAAACTTTCACAAAAATAATGAACCAAATGTATCCTATCGTCAGTTATGATCGGGGGGGGCATACATAAATTATTATTTTGCAGTTCGTCCGAATTTTTCCGACTTTCCTTTGAAATTGCCCTGATTTTTCATAAAACTTTTCCAGAACCATCAAGAACATAACAAAATGAGAATAACATTTTCCGGATTTTCCAATTTTCCGGCAACTTTTCCAATTAATTTTTTTCCATAAAATAATAAATAAATAGCCAAATCGGCCCAGCAGTTGTCAAGTTACCAACAGAGAATTTTTATTTATATAGGATAGATAGATAGATTGTAGAATAATGAAATATCATTTTGTGTCCACCATTTAAGTATGCTCGAAAAAAAAAACCTATGATTGACATCAAACCCATTCATTACAGGGGCTATGGGTATATCACAAACGTGACAATTTTTGTGACATTTGGTGGAGGTAACCACCTCATTTCACGAAATCGCTTTGGATTCGGAATACAGTTATTAACGTTTTCAATTCACGTAAGGAATAAAATGGATCGTGAATGAGAACGGATACTAATTTTAGAAAAAGAGTATTGTGTGGAAATTATTTTAATGGTCAAAATTAGATTCCCCAACTTCCCGACATTTTGGCAGCATAGCGCGATTTATAGTAGAAACACTTCACGAATGCGATTTTGTAAAATTGCAAATGATTGAGCGGTGTATAAGATATTCGTTCTTTCACATAACCCACAAAAAGTTACATTATTGAGATCAGGTGATCGGGCAGGCCAACGTACAGGACCAATCTTTGCAATTATTACGCTCATTAAATAGTTTATGACTTGGATGGTATTATGAGGCGGCCCCTTTTGTTGAAAATGCATCACTTCAGAAACAACAAGTGGTAAGTCCAATAACAATTCTTCAATATCATTCTGAAAGATTTCTAAATACGTTA